>OU342745.1:161441025-161528398 GCA_910589775.1 Avena eriantha
CCACTAGATGTCATTGCATGTGTGTTCTTTTCATAAACCACATGGATCCACTAGATGTCATTGCATGTGTGTTCTTTTCCTAAACCACATGGATCCACTAGAGTCATTGCATGTGCGTTCTTTTCATAAACCACATGGATCCACTAGATGCCATTGCATGTGTGTTCTTTTCATAATCCACATGGATCCACTAGATGTCATTGCACGTGTATTATTTTTATAAACCACATGCCTCCACTAGATGTCATTGCATGTGTGTTATCTTCCTAAACCACATGGATCCACTAGAGTCATTGCATGTGTGTTCTTTTCATAATCCACATGGACCCACTATATGTCATTGCATGTGTGTTCTTTTCCTAAACCACATGGATCCACTATATGGCATTCCATGTGTGTTCTTTTCATAAACCACATGGATCCACTAGATTCATTGGATGTGTGTGTCTGTATTAGTGTGCATCATTGTGGTTTTCGAAAAGAACACATCCAATGATGTCACTCGAGCATCTGGTGTCCAATCATGTCCAAGAACCTTAGCAACATGCTGGGATTCAACTACAACATGCATTGTATCACAAAGTTGAAATATACTGCAATACCACACCCACTTGGATGTGTGTGTGAATCAGTGTGCATCATAGTGGTTTTGGAAAAGAACACATGCACTCATGCCACTCTAGCATGTGTATTCTTTTCCTAAACCAAATAGATCCACTAAATGTCATTGCATGTGTGTTCTTTTCATAAACCACATGGATCCATTGATATCATTGGATGTCTGTTCTTTTCATAAACCACATGGATCCACTAGATGTCATTGCATGTGTGTTCTTTTCATAAACCACATAGATCCACTAGATGTCATTGCATGTGTGTCCTTTTCATAAACTACATGGATCCACTAGAGTCATTGGATGTATGTGTGTATTAGTGTGCATCATTGCTGTTTTGGCAAAGAACACATGCAATGATGCCACTCTAGGATGTGGTGTCCAATCATGTCCAAGAACCTTAGCAGCATGCTGGGATTAGACTTCAACATGCATTGTATCACGAAGTTGACATATGCTGCAATACCACACCCAGTTGGATGTGTGTGTGTATCCATGTGCATCATAGTGGTTTTGGAAAAGAACATATGCAATCATGCCACTCTAGAATGTGTGTTCTTTTCCTAAACCAAATGGATCCACTAGATGTCATTGCATGTGTGTTCTTTTCATAAACCACATGGATCCATTGATATCATTGGATGTGTGTTCTTTTCATAAACCACATGGATCCACTAGATGTCATTGCATGTATGTTCTTTCCATAAACCACATGGATCCACTAGATGTCATTGCATGTGTGTTCTTTTCCTAAACCACATGGATCCACTAGAGTCATTGCATGTGTGTTCTTTTCATAAACCACATGGATCCACTAGATGTCATTGCATGTGTGTTCTTTTCATAAACGGCATGGATCCACTAGATGTCATTGCATGTGTGTTCTTTTCCTAAACCACATGGATCCACTAGAGTCATTGCATGTGCGTTCTTTTCATAAACCACATGGATCCACTAGATGTCATTGCATGTGTGTTCTTTTCCTAAACCACATGGATTCACTAGATTTCATTGCATGTGTGTTCTTTTCATAAACCACATGGATCCACTATATGTGATTGCATGTGTGTTCTTATCCTAAACCACATGGATCCACTAGAGTCATTGCATGTGTGTTCTTTTCATAAACCACATGGATCCACTAGATTTCATTGTATGTGTGTTATTTTCATAAACCACATGGATCCATTGATATCATTAGATGTGTGTTCTTTTCATAAACCACATGGATCCACTAGATGTCATTGCATGTGTGTTCTTTTCATAAACCACATGGATCCACTAGATGTCATTGCATGTGTGTTCTTTTCCTAAACCACATGGATCCACTAGAGTCATTGCATGTGTGTTCTTTTCATAAACCACATGGATCCACTAGATGTCATTGCATGTGTGTTCTTTTCATAAACCACATGGATCCACTAGATGTCATTGCATGTGTGTTCTTTTCCTAAACCACATGGATCCACTAGAGTCATTGCATGTGTGTTGTTTTCATAAACCACATGGATCCACTAGATGTCTTTGCATGTGTGTTCTTTTCATAAACCACATGGATCCACTAGATATCATTGCATGTGTGTTCTTTTCCTAAACCACATGGATCCACTAGAGTCATTGCATGTGTGTTCTTTTCATAAACCACACGGATCCACTAGATGTCATTGCATGTGTGTTCTTTTCCTAAACCACGTGGATCCACTAGATGTCATTGCATGTGTGTTCTTTTCATAAACCACATGGATCCGCTAGATGTCATTGCATGTGTGTTCTTTTCATAAACCACATGGATCCACTATATGTCATTGCATGTGTGTTCTTTTCATAAACCACATGGATCCACTAGAGTCATTGGATATGTGTGTGTATCAGTGTGCATCATTGCGGTTTTGGAAAAGAACACATGCAATGATGCCACTCCTGCATGTGTCCAACCAAGTCCAGGAACCCTAGCAGCATGCTGGGATTCAACTGCAGCATGCATTGTATCACCAGTTTGAAAGATGCTGCATCACCACACCTAGTTGGATGTATGTGTGTATGAGTGTGCATCAATGTGGTTTTGGAAAAGAACACATGCAATGAAGCCACTGCAACATGTGTGTTATTTTCCTAAACCACATGGATCCACTAGATGTCATTGCATGTGTGTTGTTTTCATAAACAACATGGATCCACTAATGTCATTGCATGTGTGTTCATTTCATAAACCACATGGATCCACTAGATTTCATTGCACGTGTATTATTTTTATAAACCACAAGCCTCCACTATTGTCATTGCATGTGTGTTATCTTCCTAAACCACATGGATCCACTAGAGTCATTGCATGTCTATTCTTTTCATAAACCACATGGACCCACTATATGTTATTACATGTGTGTTCTTTTCCTAAACCACATGGATCCACTATATGTCATTCCATGTGTGTCCTTTTCATAAACTACATGGATCCACTAGAGTCATTGGACGTATGTTTGTATTAGTGTGCATCATTGCTGTTTTGGCAAAGAACACATGGAATGATGCCACTCTAGGATGTGGTGTCCAATCATGTCCAAGAACCTTAGCATCATGCTGGGATTCAACTTCAACATGCATTGTATCACAAAGTTGACATATGCTGCAATACCACACCCAGTTGGATGTGTGTGTGTATCCATGTGCATCATAGTGGTTTTGGAAAAGAACATATGCAATCATGCCACTCTAGAATGTGTGTTCTTTACCTAAACCAAATGGATCCACTAGATGTCATTGCATGTGTGTTCTTTTCATAAACCACATGGATCCATTGATATCATTGGATGTGTGTTCTTTTCATAAACCACATGGATCCACTAGATGTCATTGCATGTATGTTCTTTCCATAAACCACATGGATCCACTAGATGTCATTACATGTGTGTTCTTTTCCTAAACCACATGGATCCACTAGAGTCATTGCATGTGTGTTCTTTCCATAAACCACATGGATCCACTAGATGTCATTGCATGTGTGTTCTTTTCATAAACCGCATGGATCCACTAGATGTCATTGCATGTGTGTTCTTTTCCTAAACCACATGGATCCACTAGAGTCATTGCATGTGCGTTCTTTTCATAAACCACATGGATCCACTAGATGTCATTGCATGTGTGTTCTTTTCCTAAACCACATGGATTCACTAGATTTCATTGCATGTGTGTTCTTTTCATAAACCACATGGATCCACTATATGTGATTGCATGTGTGTTCTTATCCTAAACCACATGGATCCACTAGAGTCATTGCATGTGTGTTCTTTTCATAAACCACATGGATCCACTAGATTTCATTGTATGTGTGTTATTTTCATAAACCACATGGATCCATTGATATCATTAGATGTGTGTTCTTTTCATAAACCACATGGGTCCACTAGATGTCATTGCATGTGTGTTCTTTTCATAAACCACATGGATCCACTAGATGTCATTGCATGTGTGTTCTTTTCCTAAACCACATGGATCCACTAGAGTCATTGCATGTGCGTTCTTTTCATAAACCACATGGATCCACTAGATGCCATTGCATGTGTGTTCTTTTCATAATCCACATGGATCCACTAGATGTCATTGCACGTGTATTATTTTTATAAACCACATGCCTCCACTAGATGTCATTGCATGTGTGTTATCTTCCTAAACCACATGGATCCACTAGAGTCATTGCATGTGTGTTCTTTTCATAATCCACATGGACCCACTATATGTCATTGCATGTGTGTTCTTTTCCTAAACCACATGGATCCACTATATGGCATTCCATGTGTGTTCTTTTCATAAACCACATGGATCCACTAGATTCATTGGATGTGTGTGTCTGTATTAGTGTGCATCATTGTGGTTTTGGAAAAGAACACATCCAATGATGTCACTCGAGCATCTGGTGTCCAATCATGTCCAAGAACCTTAGCAACATGCTGGGATTCAACTACAACATGCATTGTATCACAAAGTTGAAATATACTGCAATACCACACCCACTTGGATGTGTGTGTGAATCAGTGTGCATCATAGTGGTTTTGGAAAAGAACACATGCACTCATGCCACTCTAGCATGTGTATTCTTTTCCTAAACCAAATAGATCCACTAAATGTCATTGCATGTGTGTTCTTTTCATAAACCACATGGATCCATTGATATCATTGGATGTCTGTTCTTTTCATAAACCACATGGATCCACTAGATGTCATTGCATGTGTGTTCTTTTCATAAACCACATAGATCCACTAGATGTCATTGCATGTGTGTCCTTTTCATAAACTACATGGATCCACTAGAGTCATTGGATGTATGTGTGTATTAGTGTGCATCATTGCTGTTTTGGCAAAGAACACATGCAATGATGCCACTCTAGGATGTGGTGTCCAATCATGTCCAAGAACCTTAGCAGCATGCTGGGATTAGACTTCAACATGCATTGTATCACGAAGTTGACATATGCTGCAATACCACACCCAGTTGGATGTGTGTGTGTATCCATGTGCATCATAGTGGTTTTGGAAAAGAACATATGCAATCATGCCACTCTAGAATGTGTGTTCTTTTCCTAAACCAAATGGATCCACTAGATGTCATTGCATGTGTGTTCTTTTCATAAACCACATGGATCCATTGATATCATTGGATGTGTGTTCTTTTCATAAACCACATGGATCCACTAGATGTCATTGCATGTATGTTCTTTCCATAAACCACATGGATCCACTAGATGTCATTGCATGTGTGTTCTTTTCCTAAACCACATGGATCCACTAGAGTCATTGCATGTGTGTTCTTTTCATAAACCACATGGATCCACTAGATGTCATTGCATGTGTGTTCTTTTCATAAACGGCATGGATCCACTAGATGTCATTGCATGTGTGTTCTTTTCCTAAACCACATGGATCCACTAGAGTCATTGCATGTGCGTTCTTTTCATAAACCACATGGATCCACTAGATGTCATTGCATGTGTGTTCTTTTCCTAAACCACATGGATTCACTAGATTTCATTGCATGTGTGTTCTTTTCATAAACCACATGGATCCACTATATGTGATTGCATGTGTGTTCTTATCCTAAACCACATGGATCCACTAGAGTCATTGCATGTGTGTTCTTTTCATAAACCACATGGATCCACTAGATTTCATTGTATGTGTGTTATTTTCATAAACCACATGGATCCATTGATATCATTAGATGTGTGTTCTTTTCATAAACCACATGGATCCACTAGATGTCATTGCATGTGTGTTCTTTTCATAAACCACATGGATCCACTAGATGTCATTGCATGTGTGTTCTTTTCCTAAACCACATGGATCCACTAGAGTCATTGCATGTGTGTTCTTTTCATAAACCACATGGATCCACTAGATGTCATTGCATGTGTGTTCTTTTCATAAACCACATGGATCCACTAGATGTCATTGCATGTGTGTTCTTTTCCTAAACCACATGGATCCACTAGAGTCATTGCATGTGTGTTGTTTTCATAAACCACATGGATCCACTAGATGTCTTTGCATGTGTGTTCTTTTCATAAACCACATGGATCCACTAGATATCATTGCATGTGTGTTCTTTTCCTAAACCACATGGATCCACTAGAGTCATTGCATGTGTGTTCTTTTCATAAACCACACGGATCCACTAGATGTCATTGCATGTGTGTTCTTTTCCTAAACCACGTGGATCCACTAGATGTCATTGCATGTGTGTTCTTTTCATAAACCACATGGATCCGCTAGATGTCATTGCATGTGTGTTCTTTTCATAAACCACATGGATCCACTATATGTCATTGCATGTGTGTTCTTTTCATAAACCACATGGATCCACTAGAGTCATTGGATATGTGTGTGTATCAGTGTGCATCATTGCGGTTTTGGAAAAGAACACATGCAATGATGCCACTCCTGCATGTGTCCAACCAAGTCCAGGAACCCTAGCAGCATGCTGGGATTCAACTGCAGCATGCATTGTATCACCAGTTTGAAAGATGCTGCATCACCACACCTAGTTGGATGTATGTGTGTATGAGTGTGCATCAATGTGGTTTTGGAAAAGAACACATGCAATGAAGCCACTTCAACATGTGTGTTATTTTCCTAAACCACATGGATCCACTAGATGTCATTGCATGTGTGTTGTTTTCATAAACAACATGGATCCACTAATGTCATTGCATGTGTGTTCATTTCATAAACCACATGGATCCACTAGATTTCATTGCACGTGTATTATTTTTATAAACCACAAGCCTCCACTATTGTCATTGCATGTGTGTTATCTTCCTAAACCACATGGATCCACTAGAGTCATTGCATGTCTATTCTTTTCATAAACCACATGGACCCACTATATGTTATTACATGTGTGTTCTTTTCCTAAACCACATGGATCCACTATATGTCATTCCATGTGTGTCCTTTTCATAAACTACATGGATCCACTAGAGTCATTGGACGTATGTTTGTATTAGTGTGCATCATTGCTGTTTTGGCAAAGAACACATGGAATGATGCCACTCTAGGATGTGGTGTCCAATCATGTCCAAGAACCTTAGCATCATGCTGGGATTCAACTTCAACATGCATTGTATCACAAAGTTGACATATGCTGCAATACCACACCCAGTTGGATGTGTGTGTGTATCCATGTGCATCATAGTGGTTTTGGAAAAGAACATATGCAATCATGCCACTCTAGAATGTGTGTTCTTTTCCTAAACCAAATGGATCCACTAGATGTCATTGCATGTGTGTTCTTTTCATAAACCACATGGATCCATTGATATCATTGGATGTGTGTTCTTTTCATAACCACATGGATCCACTAGATGTCATTGCATGTATGTTCTTCCATAAACCACATGGATCCACTAGATGTCATTGCATGTGTGTTCTTTTCCTAAACGACATGGATCCACTAGAGTCATTGCATGTGTGTTCTTTTCATAAACCACATGGATCGACTAGATGTCATTGCATGTGTGTTCTTTTCATAAACCGCATGGATCCACTAGATGTCATTGCATGTGTGTTCTTTTCCTAAACCACATGGATCCACTAGAGTCATTGCATGTGCGTTCTTTTCATAAACCACATGGATCCACTAGATGTCATTGCATGTGTGTTCTTTTCCTAAACCACATGGATTCACTAGATTTCATTGCATGTGTGTTCTTTTCATAAACCACATGGATCCACTATATGTCATTGCATGTGTGTTCTTATCCTAAACCACATGGATGCACTAGAGTCATTGCATGTGTGTTCTTTTCATAAACCACATGGATCCACTAGATTTCATTGTATGTGTGTTATTTTCATAAACCACATGGATCCATTGATAGAATTAGATGTGTGTTCTTTTCATAAACCACATGGATCCACTAGATGTCATTGCATGTGTGTTCTTTTCATAAACCACAGGGATCCACTAGATGTCATTGCATGTGTGTTCTTTTCCTAAACCACATGGATCCACAAGAGTCATTGCATGTGTGTTCTTTTCATAAACCATATTGATCCACTAGATGTCTTTGCATGTGTGTTGTTTTCATTAACCACATGGATCCACTAGATGTCATTGCATGTGTGTTCTTTTCCTAAACCACATGGATCCACTAGAGTCATTGCATGTGTGTTCTTTTCATAAACCACATGGATCCACTATATGTCATTGCATGTGTGTTCTTTTCCTAAACCACATGGATCCACTAGAGTCATTGCATGTGTGTGCTTTCCATAAACCACATGGATCCACTAGATTTCATTGCATGTGTGTTCTTTTTCTAAACCACATGGATCCACTATATGTCATTGCATGTGTGTTCTTTTCATAAACCACATGGATCCACTAGAGTCATTGGATATGTGTGTGTATCAGTGTGCATCACTGTGGTTTTGGAAAAGAACACATGCAATGATGCCACTCCTGCATGTGTCCAACCAAGTCCAGGAACCCTAGCAGCATGCTGGGATGCAACTGCACCATGCATTGTATCACCAGTTTGAAAGATGCTGCATCACCACACCTAGTTGGATGTATGTGTGTATGAGTGTGCATCAATGTGGTTTTGGAAAAGAACACATACAATGAAGCCACTTCAACATGTGTGTTATTTTCCTAAACCACATGGATCCACTAGATGTCATTGCATGTGTGTTGTTTTCATAAACAACATGGATCCACTAATGTCATTGCATGTGTGTTCATTTCATAAACCACATGGATCCACTAGATTTGATTGCACGTGTATTATTTTTATAAACCACAAGCCTCCACTATTGTCATTGCATGTGTGTTATCTTCCTAAACCACATGGAACCACTAGAGTCATTGCATGTCTGTTCTTTTCATAAACCACATGGACCCACTATATGTTATTACATGTGTGTTCTTTTCCTAAACCACATGGATCCACTATATGTCATTCCATATGTGTCCTTTTCATAAACTACATGGATCCACTAGAGTCATTGGATGTATGTGTGTATTAGTGTGCATCATTGCTGTTTTGGCAAAGAACACATGCAATGATGCCACTCTAGGATGTGGTGTCCAATCATGTCCAAGAACCTTAGCAGCATGCTGGGATTCAACTTCAACATGCATTGTATCACAAAGTTGAAATATGCTGCAATACCACACCCAGTTGGATGTGTGTGTGTATCCATGTGCATCATAGTGGTTTTGGAAAAGAACATATGCAATCATGCCTCTCTAGAATGTGTGTTCTTTTCCGAAACCAAATGGATCCACTAGATGTCATTGCATGTGTGTTCTTTTCATAAACCACATGGATCCATTGATATCATTGGATGTGTGTTCTTTTCATAAACCACATGGATCCACTAGATGTCATTGCATGTATGTTCTTTCCATAAACCACATGGATCCACTAGATGTCATTGCATGTGTGTTCTTTTCCTAAACCACATGGATCCACTAGAGTCATTGCATGTGTGTTCTTTTCATAAACCACATGGATCCACTAGATGTCATTGCATGTGTGTTCTTTTCGTAAACCGCATGGATCCACTAGATGTCATTGCATGTGTGTTCTTTTCCTAAACCACATGGATCCACTAGAGTCATTGCATGTGCGTTCTTTTCATAAACCACATGGATCCACTAGATGTCATTGCATGTGTGTTCTTTTCCTAAACCACATGGATTCCCTAGATTTCATTGCATGTGTGTTATTTTCATAAACCACATGGATCCACTATATGTCATTGCATGTGTGTTCTTATCCTAAACCACATGGATCCACTAGAGTCATTGCATGTGTGTTCTTTTCATAAACCACATGGATCCACTAGATTTCATTGTATGTGTGTTATTTTCATAAACCACATGGATCCATTGATATCATTGGATGTGTGTTCTTTTCATAAACCACATGGATCCACTAGATGTCATTGCATGTGTGTTCTTTTCATAAACCACATGGATGCACTAGATGTCATTGCATGTGTGTTCTTTTCCTAAACCACATGGAACCACCAGTGTCATTGCATGTGTGTTCTTTTCATAAACCACATGGATCCACTAGATGTCTTTGCATGTGTGTTCTTTTCATAAACCACATAGATCCACTAGATGTCATTACATGTGTGTTCTTTTCATAAACCACATGGATCCACTAGATTCATTGCATGTGTGTTCTTTTCATAAACCACATGGATTCACTAGATGTCAATGCATGTGTGTTCCTTTCATAAACCACATGGATCCACTGATGTCATAACATGTGTGTTCTTTTCATAAACCACATGGATCCACTATATGTCATTGCATGTGTGTTCTTTTCCAAAACCACATGGATCCACTAGATTTCATTGTATGTGTGCTATTTTCATAAACCACATGGATCCATTGATATCATTAGATGTGTGTTCTTTTCATAAACCACATGGATCCACTAGATGTCACTGCATGTGTGTTCTTTTCATAAACCACGTGTATCCACTAGATGTCATCGCATGTGTTTTCTTTTCCTAAACCACATGGATCCACTAGAGTCATTGCATGTGTGTTCTTTTCATAAACCACATGGATCCACTAGATGTCATTTCATGTGTGTTCTTTTCCTAAACCGCATGGATCCACTAGATGTCATTACATGTGTGTTCTTTTCATAAACCACATGGATCCACTAGAGTCATTGCATGTGTGTTCTTTTCATAAACCACATGGATTCACTAGATGTCAATGCATGTGTGTTCCTTTCATAAACCACATGGATCCACTATATGTCATTGCATGTGTGTTCTTTTCCAAAACCACATGGATCCACTAGATTTCATTGTATGTGTGCTATTTTCATAAACCACATGGATCCATTGATATCATTAGATGTGTGCTCTTTTCATAAACCACATGGATCCACTAGATGTCACTGCATGTGTGTTCTTTTCATAAACCACATGTATCCACTAGATGCCATTGCATGTGTATTCTATTCGTAAACCACATGGATCCACTAGATGTCATTCCATGTGTGTTCTTTTCATAAACCACATGGATGCACTAGATGTCATTGCAGGTGTGTTCTTTTCATAAACCACATGGATACACTAGATGTCATTGCACGTGTGTTATTTTCCTAAACCACATGGATCCACTAGAGTCATTGCATGTGTGTTCTTTTCATAAACCACATGGATCCACTAGATGTCATTGCATATGTGTTCTTTTCCTAAACCACATGGATCCACTAGATGTCATTGCATATGTGTTCTTTTCCTAAACCACATGGATCCACTACATGTCATTGCATGTGTGCTCTGTTCATAAACCACATGGATCCACTAGAGTCATTGGATGTGTGTGTATCAGTGTGCATCATTGTGGTTTTGGAAAAGAACACATGTAATGATGCCACTCTAGCGTGTGCTGTCCAATCATGTACAAGAACCTTAGCAACATGCTGGGATTCAACTGCAACATGCATTGTATCACAAGTTTGAAAGATGCTGCAATACCACACCCACTTGGATGTGTGTGTGCATCAGTGTGCATCATAGTGGTTTTATAAAAGACACATGCAATCATGCCAGTCTAGCATGTTTGTTCTTTTCCTAAACCAAATGGATCCACTAGATATCATTGCATGTGTGTTCTTTTCATAAACAACATGGATCCATTGATATCACTGGATGTGTGTTCTTTTCATAAACCACATGGATCAACTAGATGTCATTGCATTTGTGTTCTTTTCATAAACCACATGGATCCACTAGATGTCATCGCATGTGTTTTCTTTTCCTAAACCACATGGATCCACTAGAGTCATTGCATGTGTGTTCTTTTCATAAACCACATGGATCCACTAGATGTCATTTCATGTGTGTTCTTTTCCTAAACCGCATGGATCCACTAGATGTCATTACATGTGTGTTCTTTTCATAAAACACATGGATCCACTAGATTCATTGCATGTGTGTTCTTTTCATAAACCACATGGATTCACTAGATGTCAATGCATGTGTGTTCCTTTCATAAACCACATGGATCCACTATATGTCATTGCATGTGTGTTCTTTTCCAAAACCACATGGATCCACTAGATTTCATTGTATGTGTGCTATTTTCATAAACCACATGGATCCATTGATATCATTAGATGTGTGTTCTTTTCATAAACCACATGGATCCACTAGATGTCACTGCATGTGTGTTCTTTTCATAAACCACATGTATCCACTAGATGCCATTGCATGTGTATTCTATTCGTAAACCACATGGATCCACTAGATGTCATTGCATGTGTGTTCTTTTCATAAACCACATGGATCCACTAGATGTCATTGCAGGTGTGTTCTTTTCATAAACCACATGGATACACTAGATGTCATTGCACGTGTGTTATTTTCCTAAACCACATGGATCCACTAGAGTCATTGCATGTGTGTTCTTTTCATAAACCACATGGATCCACTAGATGTCATTGCATATGTGTTCTTTTCCTAAACCACATGGATCCACTAGATGTCATTGCATATGTGTTCTTTTCCTAAACCACATGGATCCACTACATGTCATTGCATGTGTGTTCTGTTCATAAACCACATGGATCCACTAGAGTCATTGGATGTGTGTGTATCAGTGTGCATCATTGTGGTTTTGGAAAAGAACACATGTAATGATGCCACTCTAGCGTGTGGTGTCCAATCATGTACAAGAACCTTAGCAACATGCTGGGATTCAACTGCAACATGCATTGTATCACAAGTTTGAAAGATGCTGCAATACCACACCCACTTGGATGTGTGTGTGCATCAGTGTGCATCATAGTGGTTTTATAAAAGACACATGCAATCATGCCAGTCTAGCATGTTTGTTCTTTTCCTAAACCAAATGGATCCACTAGATGTCATTGCATGTGTGTTCTTTTCATAAACCACATGGATCAATTGATATCATTGGATGTGTGTTCTTTTCATAAACCACATGGATCAACTAGATGTCATTGCATGTGTGTTCTTTTCATAAACCACATGGATCCACTAGATGTCATCGCATGTGTTTTCTTTTCCTAAACCACATGGATCCACTAGAGTCATTGCATGTGTGTTCTTTTCATAAACCACATGGATCCACTAGATGTCATTTCATGTGTGTTCTTTTCCTAAACCGCATGGATCCACTAGATGTCATTACATGTGTGTTCTTTTCATAAACCACATGGATCCACTAGATTCATTGCATTTGTGTTCTTTTCATAAACCACATGGATTCACTAGATGTCAATGGATGTGTGTTCCTTTCATAAACCACATGGATCCACTATATGTCATTGCATGTGTGTTCTTTTCCAAAACCACATGGATCCACTAGATTTCATTGTATGTGTGTTATTTTCATAAACCACATGGATCCGCTAGATGTCATTGCATGTGTGTTCTTTCATAAACCACATGGATCCACTATATGTCATTGCATGTGTGTTCTTTTCCTAAACCACATTGATCCACTAGAGTCATTGCATGTGTGTTCTTTCCATAAACCACATGGATCCACTAGATTTCATTGCATGTGTGTTCTTTTTCTAAACCACATGGATCCACTATATGTCATTGCATGTGTGTTCTTTTCATAAACCACATGGATCCACTAGAGTCATTGGATATGTGTGTGTATCAGTGTGCATCATTGTGGTTTTGGAAAAGAACACATGCAATGATGCCACTCCTGCATGTGTCCAACCAAGTCCAGGAACCCTAGCAGCATGCTGGGATTCAACTGCACCATGCATTGTATCACCAGTTTGAAAGATGCTGCATCACCACACCTAGTTGGATGTATGTGTGTATGAGTGTGCATCAATGTGGTTTTGGAAAAGAACACATGCAATGAAGCCATTGCAACATGTGTGTTATTTTGCTAAACCACATGGATCCACCAGATGTCATTGCATGTGTATTGTTTTCATAAACAACATGGATCCACTAATGTCATTGCATGTGTGTTCTTTTCATAAACCACATGGATCCACTAGATTTCATTACACGTGTATTATTTTTATAAACCACAAGCCTCCACTATTATCATTGCACGTGTGTTATCTTCCTAAACCACATGGATCCACTAGAGTCATTGCATGTCTGTTCTTTTCATAAACCACATGGACCCACTATATGTTATTACATGTGTGTTCTTTTCCTAAACCACATGGATCCACTATATGTCATTCCATGTGTGTCCTTTTCATAAACTACATGGATCCACTAGAGTCATTGGATGTATGTGTGTACTAGTGTGCATCATTGCTGTTTTGGCAAAGAACACATGCAATGATGCCACTCTAGGATGTGGTGTCCAATCATGTCCAAGAACCTTAGCAACATGCTGGGATTCAACTTCAACATGCATTGTATCACAAAGTTGAAATATGCTGCAATACCACACCCAGTTGGATGTGTGTGTGTATCCATGTGCATCATAGTGGTTTTGGAAAAGAACACATGCAATCATGCCACTCTAGAATGTGTGTTCTTTTCCTAAACCAAATGGATCCACTAGATGTCATTGCATGTGTGTTCTTTTCATAAACCACATGGATCATTGATATCATTGGATGTGTGTTCTTTTCATAAACCACATGGATCCACTAGATGTCATTACGTGTGTGTTCTTTTCATAAACCACATGGATCCATTAGATGTCATTGCATGTGTGTTCTTTTCCTAAACCACATGGATCCACTAGAGTCATTGCATGTGTGTTCTTTTCATAAACCACATGGATCCACTAAATGTCATTGCATATGTGTTCTTTTCATAAACCACATGGATCCACTAGATGTCATTGCATGTTTGTTCTTTTCCTAAACCACATGAATCCACTAGAGTCATTGCATGTGTGTTCTTTTCCTAAATCGCCTGGGTCCACTATATGTCATTGCATGTGTGTTATGTTCATATACCACATAGATCCATTGGAGTCATTGGATGTGTGTGTATTAGTGTGCATCATTGTGGTTTTGGAAAAGAACACATGCAATGATGCCAGTCTAGCATGTGGTGTCCAATCATGTCCTAGAACCTTAGCTGCATGCTGGGATTCAACCACAACATGCATTGTATCACAAGTTTGAAAGATGCTGCCATACCACACCCACTTGGATGTGTGTGTGCATCAGTGTGCATAATAGTGGTTTTGGAAAAGAACACATGCAATCATGCCACTTGAGCATGTGTGTTCTTTTCCTAAACCAAATGGATCCACTAGATGTCATTACATGTGTGTTCTTTTCATAAACCACATGGATCCATAGATATCATTGCATGTGTGTTCTTTTCATAAACCACATGGATCCACTAGATGTCATTGCATGTGTGTTCTTTACATAAACCACGTGGATCCACTAGATGTCATTGCATGTGAGTTCTTTTCGAAAACAACATGGATCCACTAGAGTCATTGCATGTGTGTTCTTTTCATAAACCACATGGATCCACTAGATGTCATTGCATGTGTGTACTTTTCATAAACCACATGGATCCACTAGATTTCATTGCATGTGTGTTCTTTTCCTAAACCACATGGATCCACTAGAGTCATTGCATGTGTGTTCTTTTCATAAACCACATGGATCCACTAGATGTCATTGCATGTGTGTTCTTTTCCTAAACCACATGGATCCACTAGATGTCATTGCATGTGTGTTCTTTTCATACACCACATGGATCCACTAGAGTCATTGTGGGGCCCCCGGATTAATCCTCCAAGAATCCCGGTTATGCATACAACCACGATCCCATCATAAATCTAGTGGAGGCACATAACCGACAAGTATCATTACAACATCCGAGAATATACCGAATCACAAAACTTACATAAATATAGTTATGGATACATCACTAGTCATCATCGGAACTTCATCAAGCGCAGAGCCCGAGCCATGCCTTCACCTATAGGCAACTGACTGGGAGAACGTCCTAGCACGCATAGTCGCCATCATCGTCATCTTCTGGAGATCTGGCCAAGTTAATAGCCAGGGACTTTGCCAGTGAGTACTTTGAATGTACTCGCAAACCACCTTAAGATAATAACAATAACAAGAGGATATGCATTTTGGTTGTGGTAGTAGGAGGGCTATTAGAGAGGTTCATTTATCACATCATTTCTCTTGTAAATATAGCATCTACATATCTTTGTTGAAAACTTTTGTAAACCATTTTGGAAACCGTTTTGAAAAGTTTTGGAAAACATTAGGACTAGGTCACCCATTTGTTCCTTTTCTCTGGTCATCCCACGACCAAACTCCTTCCATCCCTTTCTGACCATCCCATGGTCAAAACAGGGATCCTTTCCGACCATCTCATGGTCAAAACATTTCCAAAGCCATTTCTTTTCTAAAAATCCTTTTTGAAAACAAAACCAGCACCGCCCTACACAAGTTTGTCCAACCCGTCCTTAACCGTGGACACGGCTATTCGAATAGATTTACACACTACAGAGGTTGTACACTTTACCCACACCATCCGGGTACACTACCCTGATCTTCACCGATCGTGGGTCGAGTAACCGATCAAGACTCTCCGGATGCCCACTCCAATATAAGTGCCTACCCTATGAGTGTTAATCCCCTCAAAACCAGGACGTCGAGTGAGGATCAACCGGAGCGCCTTTTTCTACTTCTCGAGTGTGCGCTTACAATGATGGGCTCATAGTAACGCATGGAGTCCTGCCGACCCTTTGTTCCTTCTCCAGGTCGATGCCCCACATGGACCTATATCGGATAAGGCCCACCCTCCAGGGATCCTCGATCCCCTGTAGTTGTTGCGAGGCAGCTTATACCAGAATAGACAAACATCAAATCTAGCCCTGTCCCATACCAGAGTAATGTGTTTGCACGGGTTAAGTTGTTATAGCTAAACTGCAAGGAACCGGGTGCGTTTTCGTAAACCTTTTTCCTCCGGTTTTCCTCCAGCATTTTATGAAACAAAAACCTTTTTCTCTCTCAACATCTCTTGGGAGGTCCCACCACGCCAAGGTTTCATCATAAAACATTTGGTAAAACTTTTTCCGGGTTTTTCCATCCTATAGTTTTTGCTTCAGCTAAATCGGGGTTTCCAAAGGGGTATGGTGTGATACACCATCTATTCTACTCGGGACAAGTAGGTGTCACCAAGGGAGTTGTACTTAATAGTACAAAGGTGTAATAGTTCGGAGGAGCCAAACCACTACCGTATATACAACAACATATAGTAAAACAATGCAGTTCTAATAAACAGGAGATAAAACATGCATAAGTAAAATAGTAGGACAAGGCTTATGAGCAAGAAGGTGGCTTGCCTGATGATCAGCAATATGGCATAATTGTCCCTGGACATCTTCTTTATATACCTAAGAATACCAATACCAATAATAAATGCCACTTCTTCTACTCTCCGATTTCATCGCAACTATCGTCGTCCCGACAGTACATGCAAGCAAACCAATCCACAATCAACACAAGGCACACAAGCACCAATACATACAGAAAACAATGAGAAATACGAGTTCACTATTCATTAGGTCCTAGGAGGAAAGTATTTGATAAGATTGGCCTTGTCTTGGTAATATGGAAGAAAATCCATTAGGATTTTATAGTCTATAAATTACCTAGGAGGGGTTTTGGACTAAGGACATATTCTATATGATACCATTGTGTAAAAATGATACCAACAGATAGGATTTGATAAAATGAATCCAACAAAAGTGGTTTCACTATTTTATCACTTTTCTTCAATTTATTATGAATATCCTAGTGATAAATGCTCTAGTTTTAGGAAATAATTTACCAGAAAAGTTCTGGTGCTCCCAAAATTATTTCCTTGGATGGTTAGGTAAGTATTGATGTACTTGATCACTGAGAGTTGGAATCACTCCAAGATAATTTCCAGAATACCCTCAGGAAATTCCCAAAGGCAGTTCTGTTGCTGTTTTGTCTTTTTCACCAGATTTAATCAACAGTAGATTTTGATATGAGGTAAAGGGCAATGGATAGGTATTGTAAATACCTCCCAGTACCAACATGAATCACTCTTTTTGTAGTCGTAGAGCTACTACAGTGTTTTATCTAGTGAAAACACTAGGGACAGAAATGTTTAATTCATTAAAATTTATCAGCAGCCCAATAAATGGTCAGCTCCTGGGTTTTTGTAGTATTTGGTGTACCACGTCTTAGAGATTTGCAATGATGTCAAAACAAGTTATAATTTGACCTAGTGAATTTTCTAAAGTCAGAATAGGACCTACTTTGTTATTTTTACTACAGATAAGCTGCTGATCACCTTGGCATGAGACCAAGGTCTAAGGATAGATGCTTCTAATACCTTTCAGAGGAAGTTGGTTTTACTCCAATTGGAGTTGTACAACTCACCGAAATAATTTATTAGTGAAAAAGTATACATCTGAGGATTTAATTTACTAATGGCATTATAGTCAATATTTTTAGTTACTTTCTTCTTAGCATGTTGTACAAAACACTAGGGGACTTGGTAAAAATTAGAATTGGGCATTTGGAAACATTTTCCATTTTTATTTTGAATTAAACCTAGCAGTCAAATAACCAGATCTAGAAAAAAGAATTAATAAAAGGAAATAGGCTAGGGTGGCCGGGCCCGATTCTGGCGGCAGTGGGCCGCACGGGAGAGAACCGGCCCACTCGGGCTGTGCCGAGCGTGAGAGAGCGCGATTCGAACCCGACAAGCGGGTCCTGCCGGTCAGCGGCGTGGGTCGGCGAAAGGGTACCGAGGCGTTCGGGCCGTTAGATTAAAGGGTGGAACGACAGCGTCGAGTCGTCGTTCTCCTTTCTCCAGGGCAGCGGGGAGCTAACCCTAGGGGGCTTGAGTGGCGTGCGGGGAGCTCACCTGGGGCCGTGTATGACCCACAAGTATAGGGGTGTATCGCAGTATTTTCGATAAGTAAGAGTGTCGAACCCAACGAGGAGTAGAAGGTGTTGGCTAGTGGTATGGATCAGGAATTCTCTGCAAATACTTAGCAAACGGATTTTTAGGGGTTTTCGATAAAGCACGTAAACAAAGTACGAGTAAATAAAAGACAGTAAGAATGAATGCAGCAAGTGGCCCAATCCTTTATGCAGCAAAGGACAAGCCGGTCGTATTTTTATAGATGACCAAACGTTCTCGAGGACACATGGGAAGACTATCAAGTGCTTTCGCTTTATATAGTCGATTAATCTTCTCTAGCTTGCTAAGTGTTGTGTGGGTGAACCTGTGCTAATGTACCGTCCCATCAAAGACTTAATACATACTTGTGATTAAACCCCCTTGCAAACATCCGTAAGTACAAGAAAGTAATTAAGGTAGAAACATAACCACAGCTTTAAACTCTAAGACCCTTACGTCCCTTGTGCAATGGTTTCCAAACGGGGGTTCATGTTTTTGTCACTCCGGCAACCCCTACGATTAGTAGCCAAATACACAATGCATTCCCCTAGGCCCATATAGGTGAAGTGTCATGTAGTCGACGTTCACATGACACCACTAGAAGAAGTACACCACAACTTAAATAACAATCTATTGAATCTTTCTCAACGCAACTCCACTACTAACAACAAGACTTCTCCCATGTCCTCAAGAACAAAACGAACTACTCGCAAGACATCATATGGATCATGATCAGAGATGGAATAATGATGTATAACAATCTGAACATAAACAATAATTCAATGGTTCACTCAATAACATCAACTACAAAGAGTAATCAACACCGGGAAAGTTTCCCCTATGAACTAATGCAAGATTCAACTCAATTGTTACCGCAATATGGAGATGGTGATGAGGGTGCTGATGGTGATGATGGTGGTGGTGATGATGATGATGATCCCGATGAATTCCAGCTTGATGGTGGTGTTGATGGCGACGATCTCCCGTCTCCGGGAAGGAATTCCCCTGGCAGAAATCTGTCTGCCGGAGAGATCTTTCTCTCTCGGTGTTTTCCGCCCTGCAGAGGCGGCGGAATCTTTCTGTGGTCGTTACCCGAGTCTTAGGGTTTCGGGAGGAGTGGGCCAGGGCGGCCACACCACTCCCTGGCGCCGCCTGGGCTTGCCCGCGCCATGGGCTGGTGTGGGCCCCCTATGGCCCACCTCCACTCCATCTTCTGGCATCTTGAGTCTTCTTAAAAATAGAATTTTCCGTATATTTTCCCGGATTTTCTGGTCTTCACGAATTTTGCCGCCAAACAACACCTTTTCCATCAGAATCCTGACTGCAGCGGTCCATGCTCCAAAAGTCATCAACCATGCAAAAACAGATGAAATAACATAAGTATCACCTCTCAATACGAAATATATCAATGAATAATAGTGAATTAAGACATAGAATTGTGATGCAAAATCGACGTATCAACTCCCCCCAAGCTTGGACTTCGCTTGTCCCCAAGCGAAACTGAGCTCAATAAACATGACCTCAAGTTTATGGAGTGAAGAGTCGATAAAATAATACGGACAAGAAGCATCACATTCATCAAATACATAGATCATAAAATAAGACAACTCACTATTATACAACTCAACTTGCAATGAGTAAAGGAAACACAATAAAGACACATAAAGTGAATCATAATTGGTAATGGCAAACTTAGCTCTTGGTCGAAGAATAGTTGATAACTTGCTGGAGTTTACAAATAGCTGGTTTTCAAAGAAAGATTTCAAAGTAGTAAACTTCAAGATAAGAGCAATGTGCAAAGCAAGGAACATAAGAAACATGAGTGAATAAATCATCATATGAATGAATGAAACCCAACAACTCAAAATTCTTGCTGAGATAGAAGGGAATAGGTTTACTGACTCAACTACAAAGTAAAAGAAAGGCCCTTCGCAGAGGGAAGCAGGGATTGCAAGTCTCATAAAGAGCTCCCAAAAATTATGATACTTGCTAGCTTTCAGCTCTCATTGCCCCTATGATAGGCATCTTTTGGTGGTTAAGGTTAAAGTGACACAACTAAGAGGATATGCTTGACAAGTTATAAGTTGAAATCTCATGCCCCTTACTTATGAGTACCGATCCTCATGCTACTAAACTTCAGTCACGAGCAAGCTCTTGTCATTGTAAATACATGCGTATCATTGAGAACCGCCAACGGGGTACCCCTTGCACATGACACATGAGCTATCCCATAATCAAAATGACAAGGCAAGAAGACAGTGAGCATCTCAGCGATCTTTTTATTTGCATAGGTTTTTATTGAGGATGCTTCATAGAATGCTCACTATAGTTATGCTGCAAGTTTCCACCATGATTAGGCATGGCTTAGGCTAGCGGCCTAGGCGTTTCTCTAACACACATATAAACTCCATGATCTTACAAGTTCCACTTTTATTTCACACCGCCGAGATCCATAAGCAAAAGAACATGATATCAACTAGGTACAAGTACCAATGAAGTGTTGAAAGCAGTCCGCATGATACATGGTTCTGCTAACTTCAACTCATAAAGCGCAAGCATATACGCAACAAAGAAGTACCCAATGGTTCAAGTTTATTAAGTGCAGAAAATAAAGTGTGCCATCAAGTTCGAGAGAGCTTTAATCACTAATTTTCACATAACAAGTTTAATTTGGGAGGTAGATAAAAATAAGAATTTACTTGGAATAGCAATAATGCTACTAGGTAGGTATGGTGGACACAAATGGCAAAGGTTTCGGTTTAAAGGAGGTGGATGCATGAGAAGAATTCCCTCTCAGTACAGGTTTTTGGCTAGCAAGGCTGGGTAGCAAGTACAAGAGTTAAAGGAAACAAACAAACATACAAGTGATAAATACAAATATGCAATCTTCCTTGGAAGCACAAAAGATCTTAACTAGAGAATACTAAACTTATGAGCAAATCAAGAAAGAAAGAAGATGAAATTATTTTTCTCTAGAGTACTTCTATCTTTTTCTTTTTCTTTTCAACTCTCAAAAAGGTGTTGCTACTGACAGAGCAAGGTTTGCCAAAACCAACTAAATTAACTCAATGATCCCAGAGTGCTACCAATACTAACAACAAGATCAATCATATAACCATGAATTGAAAACTAATATAAGCTATGCAAAAGAGTGAATGATAGAACTTCTCATTAATACCCCATAATGGAACTCACACCAAGGGATACAAATTTAACGAGAGAGGGGACACTTCCATAATGCAAACCATACTACAAAATAACTCCTCTATTCATGATATGACTCTACTAACAAGGTAAAAATATAGAAGATAGTGATATGATACCGCAGCACTCCCCCAAGTTTGGAACAAACCAAGGGGATGCCAAACCTGATGACAAATTACTCCTTAGGTGGTGGTGGTATCTTCTCATCTTCATCCGTCTTCCAGGGTAAAGGCTTCCCATCAACAAAGGACATCGTGGTTTCCAAATCTGAGATCACACCTAGCAAAAACAGATCGAAACAAAACCACAACAAAAACACGATATACGAACCTCGGAAGATCCGGGGGGGTTATGTATTACGAAGTTTCATAACAAAAGGAAGGTACTAGGAGAAAATGGGTCGGAGACGGAGTCCTTGGTGGCCTCACCACCTGGTGGCGCGGCCAGGGGTGGGCCCGCGCCATGGGGTGGTGTGGGCCACCCTGGCTTCGGTTTCGTCCCTTTTTCGCTTCATAGCTTTTCTTATTGACTGAAAACTGCAAAAAAAAAGTTGGATTGTATTTTCGCGGAACTTGTTTTACCAGAACTATTACCTAGTTGGAAACGGACTCTGTAGGTCTCTGAATTTGGTATTGAGTGGATCCTTCCGGAATCATCACTTGAATATCATCGATATCTTCATCTTCATATACTTATTACTCGAGTCATAAAACCTTTCTCTTCCTTGTTACACCATTATCTCCACTTCCTGGAAATTTCACTCACACAAAACTTCACACAATTCTTATTAGCAACATTAGTATAAGTGAAGTGATAAAACCTTTTGATTCCAACTTCAACTGAAAACCATCAAAACATAAGCTACTGTAGCAAATCCTTCCGAAAACCCAAAAAGAATTCACAAAGGAAATTGAATAAAGAAGCAAATGCAAGAGTGGCAAAATCTGTCAAAACAGACCAGCAGGTAAAGATCAATTTTTTAGATAATCTTCTGTGGCTCAAATCAAAAAGTGCAAAACTAAAGAAAGTTAAATAACAACCTGGGCAGAAGCACAAAAAATTACAGCTCAATCCGACATACAGATCTCTCTCATGAATTTTTACGGTGAAGCACAAAAATCTGTTTCGGGACAGCAACTTCCCCAAATATTACTTCTCTCTCATTAGGGCTTGATCTTGATACAAAAACCAAACAAAATGGATAAGGAGCGGTTATTACCGAACTAATAACTTCCAAGACTCAAAGAAACAAAAACAAACTGAAAGAAAAAACAAATTGGGTTGTCTCCCATAAAGCTCTTTCATTATAGCCATTAAGATGGGCATGATAATTTTGAAGAAGCTCTCATAGGGATATGATTTGAAGTGAAAGAGAGCATTAAGAAGCAAAAACACGCTCACATTTAAGTCTAACCCACTTCCTATGCAAGGGAATTTTGTAAACAAACAAGTTATTGGAACCAAAGGGAACTTGCATAAGAAGGCAAAAGAAGTGCAACATAAAAACTTTCAGCATAAAACGAGGAAACATGATATTATTGAGATGCACAAGAACACTTTTCCCTCTCTCATAATAGCTTTCAGTATCATGCATAAACTTAACAATATAGCTATCACAAGGACTATCATAGCAATGATCACTTATTCTAACAGGAAACACAGGAATACTAGCTCTCATAACACTACTATGCGAAACAATATTAGAGGTATCCTTACAAAGGATAGTGTGTCCCTCTTTTTCATACTTGGTGACAAAGTCTTTCACACTTGCTACTATAGGTTCATCAACCATTTGTTTATCAGGTTCAATAGCCTTATTCATACTTTCATTAACCATACTAGCCATCATAGAATGTTCCTTTACCTTAACTGGGAAAGGCATTTTCTCAATATAAGGTTCAGGTAAAACATGATTAGTAGTATAAACTTCAGTACTTCTAGAAGGAACACTCTTAGCAATATCTTTATAAGGTTCATGATACTTATTCCACTTCTTTTTAGGCATTTCAATATAAGAAGCAAAAGCCTTAAAATAAGAAGCAATAGCTTGAGAGTCTAGACCATAAGCGTTTTTAATATTTTGAAAGTCATCAGTTCCCATAAAAGATTCAATGCATTCAAAATCATAATTTATACCTGACTTTCTACCTTTGTCGTTCTCCCAAGCTTCAGCATTGTCTTGAATACGGTGCAGAAGGTCCCATTTAACTTTTTCTTCCATACAAGTGAATGATCCAGCACAAGAAGCATCCAATAAATCTTTATCATGTAGAGGGAGCCTTGCATAAAAGTTATTGATAATAATATTGTTGGGGAGCTCATGAATGGGACATTTGAGCATTAGTAACTTCAATCTCCCCCAAGCTTAAGCAGTACTCTCTCCATCAAGAGGCCAAAAGTTGTATATTTGATTCCGATGTTTATGAATTTCACTAGGAGGATACAACTTTGAATAAAAGAGAGGCACTCTTTCCTCCCATTCCAGACCTTGACCATTCTTCAGCAGCTTATACCACTCCTCGGCTCTTCCTTTTAGTGACAATGAGAATAACTTCTTCTTAACTTGATCTGTAGTAATACCTACACACTTGAACAACCCACATAATTCGTATATAAAGAGTAAATGATCACCGGGATGGATAGTTCCATCCCCAACATAGTAGTTGTCCATAACACGATCAATAATTCTTATAGGTATTTTGAAAACATCTTTCTCAGCAGGTGGCGGCTTATCTACTACCTTAGCAGTGGTAGTAGCATTACCAAATAAGAAACTCAGCGAATTATCCATAACAAAAATAAAGCAACTAGCAGAAGTAAACAATACTCACAGTAGAAGTTTCCTTTACCAATTCCACTCTCCAATAGCTCTTCACTCCCCGGCAACGGCGCCAGAAAATAGTCTTGATGACCCACAAGTATAGGGGGTGTATCGCAGTATTTTCGATAAGTAAGAGTGTCGAACCCAACGAGGAGCAAAAGGTGCTAGGTAGTGGTATGGATCAGGAATTCTCTGCAAATACTTAGCAAACGGATTTTTAGGGGTTTTCGATAAAGCAAGTAAACAAAGTACGAGTAAATAAAAGACAGTAAGAATGAATGCAACAAGTGGCCCAATCCTTTATGCAGCAAAGGACAAGCCGGTTGTATTTCTATAGATGACCAAACGTTCTCGAGGACACATGGGAAGACTGTCAAGTGCTTTCGCTTCATACAGTCGATTAATCTTCTCTAGCTTGCTAAGTGTTGTGTGGGTGAACCTGTGCTAATGTACCGTCCCATCCAAGACTTAATACATACTTGTGATTAAACCCCCTTGCAAACATCCGTAAGTACAAGAAAGTAATTAAGGTAGAAACATAACCACAGCTTTAAACTCTAATACCCTTATGTCCCTTCTGCAATGGTTTCCTAACGGGGGTTCAGGTTTCTGTCACTCCGGCAACCCCTACGATTAGTAGGCAAATACACAATTCATTCCCCTAGGCCCATATAGGTGAAGTGTCATGTAGTCGACGTTCACATGACACCAATAGAAGAAGTACACCGCAACTTAAATAACAATCTATTGAATCTTTCTCAACGCAACTCCACTACTAATAACAAGACTTCTCCCATGTCCTCATGAACAAAACAAACTTCTCACAAGAGATCATATGGATCATGATCAGAGATGGAATAATGATGTATAACAATCTGAACATAAACAATAATTCAATGGTTCACTCAATAGCATCAACTACAAAGAGTAATCAACACCGGGAAAGTTTCCCCTATGAACTAATGCAAGATTAAACTCAATTGTTACAGCAATATGGAGATGGTGATGAGGGTGCTGATGGTTATGATGGTGGTGATGATGATGATGATGATCCCGATGAAGTCCAGCTTGATGGTGGTGTTGATGGCAACGGTCTCCCCTCTCCGGGAAGGAATTCCCCCGGCAGAAATCTGTTTGCCGGAGAGATCTTTCTCTCTCGGTGTTTTCCACCCCGCAGAGGCGGCGGAATCTTTCTGTGGTCGCTCCCCGAGTCTTAGGGTTTCGGGAGGAAGATATACACCAGAGGGGAGAGGCTGGAGTGGGCCAGGGCGGCCACACCACTCCCTGGCGCCGCCTGGGCTTGCCCGCGCCATGGGGTGGTGTGGACCCCTGTGGCCCACCTCTACTCCATCTTCTGGCATCTTGAGTGTTCTGGAAAAATAGAATTTTCTGTATATTTTCCCGGAATTTCTGATCTTCGCAAATTTTGCCTCCAAACAGCACCTTTTCCATCAGAATCCTGACTGCAGTGGTCCATGCTCCAAAAGTCATCAACCATGCAAAAACAGATGAAATAACATAAGTATCACCTCTCAATATGAAATATATCAATAAATAATAGTGAATTAAGACATAGAATAGTGATGCAAAATGGACGTATCAGCCGTCTCCGGCGACGGGGAAGGGCGGAGGCGAGGTGGTAGTCGACGACAACCTCGACGTTGGGCGGAAGTGGTGGTTTCCACGCCGGGAGTGCTCTCGCGCGAGGACAGCACGATGCACCGCTCGGGAGCTCGCCGAGGTAGGTCTGGGAGGCCTGCTAGCCGGTGAACATGGCTCCGGGCGGTTGCGGAGATCGCGGCAAAGTGGACGGTGGGCGGCGTAGGTGTTCTTGGCAGCCGGAAGGGGCTCGTGTGGAGATGACCGAGGGGAAACCTCGTCGGAGCTTGTCGTCGTCCTTGGTGAGGCTGTTCGTGGGAGGGAAACAGAGAGGTTTAGAAGCATAAGGGACAAGGGACCTCAGCATGGTGACATGCATAGAGGTCAAGGCAGAGGAGGGAGCACATGGCCCAATTCTTGGAAATGGCCGAGAGGGGAAGCTCTCCTTCTCCTGTGACATGCAAAGGCAGGTGCTCGGTGAGGGCTCTGCAGGGAGAGAGTGGAGGTGGGTAGGATGCAAATGAGGGCCGAAGAAGGGGCAGGGGAGCCTCTGGCTATATATTTCGAAGTAGGGAGGGAGGTGAATACCAGGGGAGGATGTTGTGGGAAGGGGAGGTGCTTTTCTGGTCAAGCTGCAGAGCAGAGGGGGAGGGGTAGCTGTTGCTAGAGGGGTTTTGCAAGCCAAGACACCCACATGAGGTTAAGCACTAGTGTCCAAGCTACAGTGATCACGACCAGAGATGAGTGATGGGTGTTATGGTGCATTGCCCTGCAAGATTGGTGGTGGTTTGGTCTTGTTTTAACTCAATACTAGCTAGGTTTGCTAAATTGAGTAAATAGGTGCTTGTGAAGGAAGTTTGCTAAATTGTATAAGACAAGGTAGGGAGATGGTACTGGTAGATAGATGAGGTCAAGGTAGATATCCAGGAATTATTTTGGGATTTTTCTAAAGATTTGAAGTCCACTTAAATCCATTTACTCAAAAACTGCAGACATGAAGTATTGGAGCTCATTTAATATTTTTACATTAGACTTTGTTGGATTTTGATGTGAGATGGTCCTAGATACCATATCACACCTTGGGGAATTTTATTGGGATTTATTGAGGTGGGAAGGTATTTTTAAAGGATTATTTCTTGATTCTACCATATAAGAAAAAGGGCAAAAAGAAATAAAAGTTGGGGAAGTGTTTTGGCAAAAACCAAACTTTCCTTTATGGAAGAAGTTTTGGAGATTTTGACTATTAAAAAGATTTATTAGATTTGGAGCCATAATAATTATGGAGAATTATGAATAAATCTTGATGATCAGGGTAGATGATGTAGGCAAGGTGTAGCAAGCATTTTCAACCTTGGGTGGGAGAATCCAAGTTTATTTTGGTGGAATACCCTAGGTTAAGGATCTATGGTGATGTTAATTTCATACCATCAAATCCTGGTTGTATCTTGTAGTTTATATCT
This sequence comes from Avena eriantha, assembly GCA_910589775.1. NCBI lineage: Eukaryota > Viridiplantae > Streptophyta > Magnoliopsida > Poales > Poaceae > Avena > Avena eriantha. The sequence continues at coordinate 161,469,150 of OU342745.1, forward strand.
CCCTTTGGGGAATAGGGTAGATGGATGGATAGACCAAGTGATGTACTTAAGCATGGTACAGAGGTTTGAGCTTAATCCTGCTTGAGCTCACCAAGACAAGCTTTCATACTTTGAATAAAATAAGCCTACCAAATAAGATTATCAACTAGTCATCAAAACCTTGTGGGTTTAAACAGCTCAATGATCCAATTGGAACAAGTGAAGTAGGTAATGATAGACCTATATGAGTAGAACACAACCATGCAAAGAGTTGGTCCATATAAGATTGGATGGTGGTGTGAGCTTCTATCAAAGTAGGCATGTTGACTATATTTGCAGGAAAAGTTATTTTCTTGCCTGCAAAACCATCAAGAACAAGTGGGTAGGAGGATGGTCTACCCAAGGGAAAGAGTGGGACTTGTTAGTCCTTAGGATGTTTAACAAGATGTTTCAGGTGCATTACCAAAAGTGCACAAGAGGTGAGAAAGGGAGACATCTAAAAATGTGATGTTGGAAATAGTTTTCCAGACTTAGCCCAATTTGGCAGAATTAGGGTTTTTGACTAGAATGTGGGTGGTGATGATTTTGGTGGGTTGCAAGGTACCAACGCATTATAAGGTGGATGATGTTGAAGTGTATTTTCAGTAGAAGGGATCCATTCTTGATATTGGTCTTCATTGACTTAGGAGCTTCTAGAAGGGATCACTTGAGAAGGGGTCTAGTTAGGGGTTTAGATGATCACCTAGAAGCTAGATATCAGATCTAGGTGTCTACTCTTGCTTAGGGTGTGATGATTTGGAAACATCTTGAAGTATTTTGATCCTAGAGGATGAGCTCCTATAGTAGCTCATACTATCTCCTAAGCAGACAACTCAAACAGCAGATCAAGGCAACTCATCTTACAAACAAACCAACTACTACTAGGGTTGGAGTTGAACAACGTAAGGTCCTTGGTATTTTCACCAAGAGTAGAATCCAAAAGCTTACAAAAAGGTTTTGGAGATCCTAGAGGTAAGAGTAGTTGAAGGGTCTATCTTGGAAACATAAGGAGATTATATTATATAACTCTGCATAGTTTTGATAAATAGAAGTTACAAAAATAGTTTTGGTTACATAAGCATCTTGGCTCATGTTTTGAAATGCGAGAAAATTTGAGAATATGGGAATTAAGCCAAGACTGTTTTGGGAAGTAGCTTTTGTCAACTGGTGTTAAGGTAAGGAATATATCATCTAATACACATTCATATGCATAAGCATATCCAAACAACAAGCAAACACTACAGCACTAAACAAGAAAAAGTTTTTGTTCCCACTGATTTTTGCATTCTAGACCACTAATCAGGGGGGTTGAAATTGGGATGTTATAGTCATTGCATGTGTGTTCTTTTCATAAACCACATGGATCCACTAGATGTCATTACATGTGTGTTCTTTTCATAAACCACATGGATCCACTAGATGTCATTGCATGTGTGTTTTTTCCTAAACCACATGGATCCACTAGAGTCATTGCATGTGTGTTCTTTTCATAAACCACATGGATCCACTAGATTTCATTGCATGTGTCTTCTTTTGCTAAACCACATGGATCCACTATATGTCATTGCATGTGTGTTCTTTTCATAAACTACATGGATCCACTAGAGTCATTGGATGTGTGTGTATCAGTGTGCATCATTGTGGTTTTGGAAAAGAACACATGCAATGATGCCACTCCTACATGTGTCCAACCATGTCCAGGAACCCTAGCAGCATGCTGGGATTCAACTACAGCATCCATTGTATCACCAGTTTGAAAGATGCTGCATCACCACACCTAGTTGGATGGAAAATAACACATGCAATGAAGCCACTTCAGCATGTGTGTTATTTTCCTAAACCACATGGATCCACTAGGTGTCATTGCATGTGTGTTGTTTTCACAAACAACATGGATCCACTGATGTTATTGCATGTGTGTACTTTTCATAAACCACATGGATCCATTAGATGTCATTGCATGTGTGTTCTTTTGCTAAACCACATGGATCCACTAGAGTCATTGCATGTTTGTTGTTTTCATAAACCACATGGATCCACTAGATTTCATTGCATGTGTGTTCTTTTGCTAAACCACATGGATCCACTATATGTTATTGCATGTGTGTTCTTTTCATAAACCACATGGATCCACTAGAGTCATTGGATGTGTGTGTGTATCAGTGTGCATCATTGTGGTTTTGGAAAAGAACACATGCAATGATGCCACTCCTACATGTGTCCAACCATGTCCAGGAACACTAGCAGCATGCTGGGATTCAATTACAGCATGCATTGTATCACCAGTTTCAAAGATGCTGCATCACCACACCTAGTTGGATGTATGTGTGTATTAGTGTCATCATTGTGGTTTTGGAAAAGAACACATGCAATGAAGCCACTACAGCATGTGTGTTATTTTTCCTAAACCACATGGATCCACTAGATGTCATTGCATGTGTGTTGTTTTCATAAACAACATGGATCCACTAGATGTCATTGCACGTGTATTATTTTTCTAAACCACATGCCTCCACTAGATGTCATTGCATGAGTGTTATCTTCCTAAACCACATGGATCCACTAGAGTCATTGCATGTGTGTTCTTTTCAAAAACCACATGGATCCACTATATGTCATTGCATGTGTGTTCTTTTCCTAAACCACATGGATCCACTATATGTCATTCCATGTGTGTTCTTTTCATAAACGACATGGATACACTATATGTCAATGCATGTGTGTTCTTTTCCTAAACCACATGGATCCACTAGAGTCATTACATGTGTGTTCTTTTCATAAACCACATGGATCCACTAGATTTCATTGCATGTGTGTTCTTTTCATAAACCACATGGATCCACTATATGTCATTTCATGTGTGTTCTTTTCCTAAACCACATGGATCCACTATATGTCATTCCATGTGTGTTCTTTTCATAAACGACATGGATCCACTAGATGTCAATGCATGTGTGTTCTTTTCCTAAACCACATGGATCCACTAGATTCATTACATGTGTGTTCTTTTCATAAACCACATGGATCCACTAGATTTCATTGCATGTGTGTTCTTTTCATAAACCACATGGATCCACTAGATGTCAATGCATGTGTGTTCTTTTCCTAAACCAGATGGATCCACTAGAGTCATTACATGTGTGTTCTTTTCATAAACCACATGGATCCACTAGATGTCATTGTATGTGTGTTCTTTTCATAAACCACATGGATCCACTAGATGTCATTGCATGTGTGTTCTTTTCCTATACCACATGGATCCACTAGAGTCATTGCATGTGTGTTCTTTTCATGAACCACATGGATCCACTAAATGTCATTACATGTGTGTTTTTTTCCTAAACCAAATGGATCCACTATATGTCATTGCATGTGTGTTATGTTCAGAAACCACATGGATCCACTTGAGTCATTGGATGTGTGTGTGTGTATCAGTTTGCATCATTGTGGTTTTGAAAAGAACACATGCAATGATGCCACCCCTACATGTGTCCAACCATGTCTAGGAACCCTAGCAGCATGCTACGATTCAACTGCAGCATACATTGTATCACCAGTTTGAAAGATGCTGCATCACCACACCTAGTTTGATGTATATGTGTATCAATGTGCATCATTGTGGTTTTGTAAAAGAACACATGCAATGAAGCCACTACAGCATGTGTGTTATTTTCCTAAATGACATGGATCCACTAGATGTCATTGCGTGTGTGTTGTTTTCATAAACCACATGGATCCACTAGATGTCATTGCACGTCTATTACTTTTATAAACCACATGCCTTCACTAGATGTCATTGCATGTGTGTTATCTTCCTAAAACACATGGATCCACTAGATGTCATTGCATGTGTGTTCTTTTCATAAACCACATGGATCCACTAGATGTCATTGCACGTGTATTATTTTTCTAAACCACATGCCTCCACTAGATGTCATTGCATGAGTGTTATCTTCCTAAACCACATGGATCCACTAGAGTCATTGCATGTGTGTTCTTTTCAAAAACCACATGGATCCACTATATGTCATTGCATGTGTGTTCTTTTCCTAAACCACATGGATCCACTATATGTCATTCCATGTGTGTTCTTTTCATAAACGACATGGATACACTATATGTCAATGCATGTGTGTTCTTTTCCTAAACCACATGGATCCACTAGAGTCATTACATGTGTGTTCTTTTCATAAACCACATGGATCCACTAGATTTCATTGCATGTGTGTTCTTTTCATAAACCACATGGATCCACTATATGTCATTTCATGTGTGTTCTTTTCCTAAACCACATGGATCCACTATATGTCATTCCATGTGTGTTCTTTTCATAAACGACATGGATCCACTAGATGTCAATGCATGTGTGTTCTTTTCCTAAACCACATGGATCCACTAGAGTCATTACATGTGTGTTCTTTTCATAAACCACATGGATCCACTAGATTTCATTGCATGTGTGTTCTTTTCATAAACCACATGGATCCACTAGATGTCAATGCATGTGTGTTCTTTTCCTAAACCAGATGGATCCACTAGAGTCATTGCATGTGTGTTCTTTTCATAAACCACATGGATCCACTAGATGTCATTGTATGTGTGTTCTTTTCATAAACCACATGGATCCACTAGATGTCATTGCATGTGTGTTCTTTTCCTATACCACATGGATCCACTAGAGTCATTGCATGTGTGTTCTTTTCATGAACCACATGGATCCACTAAATGTTATTACATGTGTGTTTTTTTCCTAAACCAAATGGATCCACTATATGTCATTGCATGTGTGTTATGTTCAGAAACCACATGGATCCACTTGAGTCATTGGATGTGTGTGTGTGTATCAGTTTGCATCATTGTGGTTTTGAAAAGAACACATGCAATGATGCCACCCCTACATGTGTCCAACCATGTCTAGGAACCCTAGCAGCATGCTACGATTCAACTGCAGCATACATTGTATCACCAGTTTGAAAGATGCTGCATCACCACACCTAGTTTGATGTATATGTGTATCAATGTGCATCATTGTGGTTTTGTAAAAGAACACATGCAATGAAGCCACTACAGCATGTGTGTTATTTTCCTAAATGACATGGATCCACTAGATGTCATTGCGTGTGTGTTGTTTTCATAAACCACATGGATCCACTAGATGTCATTGCACGTCTATTACTTTTATAAACCACATGCCTTCACTAGATGTCATTGCATGTGTGTTATCTTCCTAAAACACATGGATCCACTAGAGGCATTGCATGTGTGTTCTTTTCATAAACCACATGGACCCACTATATGTCATTGCATGTTTGTTCTTTTCATAAACCACATGGATCCACTAGAGTCAATTGATGTGTGTGTATTAGTCTGAATCATTGTGGTTTTGGAAAAGAACACATGCAATGATTCCACTCTAGCATGTGGTATCCAATCATGTCTAAGAACCTTAGCAACATGCTGGGATTAAACTACAACATGCATTGTATCACAAGTTTGAAAGATGCTGCAATACCATACCCACTTGGATGTGTGTGTGTATCAGTGTGCATCATTGTGGCATTGGAAATGGACACATGCAATGATGCCACTTCAGCATGTGGAGTCCAACCATGTCCAGGAACCCTAGCAGCATGCTGGGGTTCAACTGCAACATGCATTGTATCACCAGTTTGAAAGATGTTTCATCACCACACGTACTTGGATGTGTGTGTATGGATTAGTGTGCATCATTGTGGTTTTGGAAAAGAACACATCCCATGATTCCCCTCCAGTATGTTTCCAACCATGTCTAGCAACCCTAGCAGCATGCTGGGATTCAACTACAACATGCATTATATCACTAGTTTGAAATATGTTGCATCACCACACCCACTTGGATGTGTGTGTATTAGTGTGCATCATAGTGGTTTTGGAAAAGAACATATGCAATCATGCCACTCTAGCATGTGTGTTCTTTTCCTAAACCAAATGGATCCACTAGATGTCATTGCATGTGTGTTCTTTTCATAAACCACATGGATCCACTGATATCATTGCATGTGTGTTCTTTTCATAGACCACATGGATCCACTAGATGTCATCGCATGTGTGTTCATTTCATAAACCACATGGATCCACTAGATTTCATTGCATGTGATTTTTTTCATAATCCACATGGATCCACTAGATGTCATTGCATGTGTGTTGTTTTGCTAAACCACATGGATCCACTAGAGTCATTGCATGTGTGTTCTTTTTATAAACCACATGGATCCACTAGAAGTCATTACATGTGTGTTCTTTTCCTAAACCACATGGATCCACTATATGTCATTGCATGTGTGTTCTTATCCTAAACCACATGGATCCACTAGAGTCATTGCATGTGTGTTCTTTTCATAAACCACATGGATCCACTAGAGTCATTGCATGTGTGTTCTTTTCATAAACCACATGTATCCACTAGATGTCATTGCATGTGTGTTATTGTACTCAACCACATCGATCCACTTGAGTCATTGCATGTGTGTTATTTTCATAAACCACATGGATCCACTAGATTCCATTTCATGTGTGTTCTTTTCCTAAACCACGTGGATCCACTAGAGTCATTGCATGTGTGTTCTTTTCATAAACAACATGGATACACTAGATGTTATATCATGTATGTTCTTTTCCTAAACAACGTGGATCCACTATATGTCATTGCATGTGTGTTATTTTCATAAACCACATGGATCCACTAGAGTCATTGGATGTGTGTGTATCACTATGCATGATTGTGGTTTTGGAAAAGAACACATATAATATGCCACTCTAGCATGTGGTGTCCAACCATGTCCAGGAACCCTAGCAGCATGCTGGGATTCAACTTCAACATGCATTCTAACAACACTTTGAAAGATCCTGCATCACCACACCCACTTGGATGTGTGGGTATAAGTGTGCATAATTGCGGTTTTGGAAAAGAACATTTGCAATGATGCCACTCCAGCATCTGGTGTCCAACCATGTCCAAGAACCCTAGCAACATGCTAGGATTCAACTGCAACATGCATTGTATCACCAGTTTGAAAGATGCTGCATCACCACACCCACTTGGATGTGTGCGTGTATCAGTGTGCACCATTGTGGTTTTGGAAAAAGAACACATGCAATGATTCCACTCTAGCATGTGTCCAACCATGTCCAGGAACCCTATTAGCATGATGGGATTCAACTGCAACATGAATTGTATCAATAGTTTGAAAGATGCTACATCACCACACCAACTTGGATGTGTGTGTATTAGTGTGCATCATTGTGGTTTGGAAAAGAACACATGCAGTCATGTCACTCCAGCATGTGGTGTCCAACCATGTCCAGAAACCCTAGCAGCATGCTTGGATTCAACTGCAACATGCATTGTATCACCAGTTTGAAAGATGTTGCATCACCACACCTACTTGGATATATTTGTGTATATTAGTGTGCATCATTGTGGTTTTGGAAAAGGAACACATGAAAGGATGCCACTCCAGCATGTGTCCAACCATGTCCAGGAACCCTAGAAGCATGCTGGGATTCAACTACAACATGCATTGTATCACCAGTTTGAAAGATGCTGCATCATCACACCACTTGGATGTGTGTGCGTATCGGTGTGCATCAGTGTGATTTTGGAAAAGAACACATGCAATCATCCCACTCGATCATTTATGTTCCTTTCCTAAACCAAATGGATCGTCTAGATATCATTGCATGTGTGATCTTTTCGTAAACCACATGGATCCACTAGATGTCATTGCATGTGTGTTCTTTTTCTAAAAACATGGATCCACTAGATTCATTGCATTTGTGTTCTTTTCATAAACCACATGGATCCACTAGATGTCATTGCATGTGTGTTCTTTTTGTAAACCACATGGATCCACTACATGTCATTGCATGTGTGTTCTATTCATAAACCACATGGATCCACTAGAGTCATTGGATGTGTGTGTGTATCAGTGTGCATCATTGTGGTTTTGGAAAAGAACACATGCAATGATGCTACTCCTGCATGTGTCCAACCATGTCCAGGAACTCTAGCAGCATGCTGGGATTCAAGTACAGCATGCATTGTATCACCAGTTTGAAAGATGCTGCATCACCACACCCAGTTGGATGTATGTGTGCATCAGTGTGCATCATTGTGGTTTTGGAAAAGAACACATGCAATGATGCCACTCCAACATGTGTGTTATTTTCAGAAAAACCACATGGATCCACTATATGTCATTTCATGTGTGTTGTTTTCATAAACAACATGGATCCACTAGTGTCATTGCATGTGTGTTCTTTTCATAAACCACATGGACCCAGTGGATGTCATTGCATGTGTGTTCTTTTTATAAACCACATGGCTCCACTAGATGTCGTTGCATGTGTGTTCTCTTCCTAAACCACATGGATCCACTAGAGTCATTGCATGTGTGTTCTTTTCATAAACCAGATGGATCCACTATATGTCATTACATGTGTGTTCTTTTCCTAAACCACATGGATCCACTATATGTCATTCCATGTGTGTTCTTTTCATAAACCACATGGATTCACTGGAGTCATTGGATGTGTGCGTGTATCAGTATTCATCATTGTGGTTTTGCAAAAGAACACATGCAATGATGCCACTCTAGCATGTGGTGTCCAATCGTGTCCAGGAACCCTAGTAGCATGATGGGATTCAACTGCAACATGAATTGTATCAATAGTTTGCAAGATGCTGCATCACCACACCAACTTGGATGTGTGTGTATTAGTGTGCATCATTGTGGTTTGGAAAAGAACACATGCAGTCATGTCACTCCAGCATGTGGTGTCCAACCATGTCCAGAAACCCTAGCAGCATGCTTGGATTCAACTGCAACATGCATTGTATCACCAGTTTGAAAGATGTTGCATCACCACACCTACTTGGATATGTTTGTGTATATTAGTGTGCATCATTGTGGTTTTGGAAAAAGAACACATGAAATGATGCCACTCCAGCATGTGTCCAACCATGTCCAGGAACCCTAGAAGCATGCTGGGATTCAACTACAACATGCATTGTATCACCAGTTTGAAAGATGCTGCATCATCACACCACTTGGATGTGTGTGTGTATCGGTGTGCATGAGTGTGGTTTTGGAAAAGAACACATGCAATCAGGCCACTCCATCATTTGTGTTCCTTTCCTAAACAAAATGGATCGTCTAGATATCATTGCATGTGTGTTCTTTTCATAAACCACATGGATCCACTAGATGTCATTGCTGATGTATTCTTTTAATAAACCACATGGATCCACTAGATGTCATTGCATGTGTGTTCTTATTCTAAACCACATGGATCCACTAGATTCATTGCATTTGTGTTCTTTTCATAAACCACATGGATCCACTAGATGTCATTGCATGTGTGTTCTTTCTGTAAACCACATGGATCCACTACATGTCATTGCATGTGTGTTCTATTCATAAACCACATGGATCCACCAGAGTCATTGGATGTGTGTGTATCAGTGTGCATCATTGTGGTTTTGGAAAAGAACACATGCAATGATGCTACTCCTGCATGTGTCCAACCATGTCCAGGAACTCTAGCAGCATGCTGGGATTCAAGTACAGCATGCATTGTATCACCAGTTTGAAAGATGCTGCATCACCACACCTAGTTGGATGTATGTGTGCATCAGTGTGCATCATTGTGGTTTTGGAAAAGAACACATGCAATGACGCCACTCCAACATGTGTGTTATTTTCAGAAAAACCACATGGATCCACTATATGTCATTTCATGTGTGTTGTTTTCATAAACAACATGGATCCACTGGTGTCATTGCATGTGTGTTCTTTTCATAAACCACATGGACCCACTGGATGTCATTGCATGTGTGTTCTTTTTATAAACCACATGGCTCCACTAGATGTGATTGCATGTGTGTTCGCTTCCTAAACCACATGGATCCACTAGAGTCATTGCATGTGTGTTCTTTTCATAAACCATATGGATCCAATATATGTCATTGCATGTGTGTTCTTTTCCTAAACCACATGGATCCACTATATGTCATTCCATGTGTGTTCTTTTCATAAACCACATGGATCCACCGGAGTCATTGGATGTGTGCGTGTATCAGTATTCATCATTGTGGTTTTGCAAAAGAACACATGCAATGATGCCACTCTAGCATGTGGTGTCCAATCATGTCCAGGAACCCTAGCAGCATGCTGGGATTCAACTGCAACATGCATTGTATCACAAGTTTGAAAGATGCTGCAATACCACACCCACTGGGATGTGTGTGTGTATTAGTGTGCATCATAGTGGTTTTGGAAAACAGCACATGCAATGATGCCACTCCAACATGTGGTTCCAACCATGTCTAGGAACCCTAGTAGCATGCTGGGATTTAACGGCAACATGCATTGTATCACAAGTTTGAAAGATTTTGCATCACCACACCTACTTTGATGTGTGTGTGTATTAGTGTGCCTCATTGTGGTGTTGGAAAAGAACACATGCAATGATTCCACTCCAGCATGTGTCCAACCATGGCTAGGAACAATATCAGTATGTTGGAATTCAACTACAACATGCATTGTATCACTAGTTTGAAAGATGCTGCATCACCACACCCACTTGGATGTGTGTGTATCAGTGTGCATCATAGTGGTTTTAGAAAAGAATACATGCAATCATGCCACTCTACCATGTGTGTTCTTTTCCTAAGCCAAAAGGATGCACTAGATGTCATTGCATGTGTGTTCTTTTCATAAACCACATGGATCCACTGATATATTTGCATGGGTGTTCTTTTTAGAAACCACATCGATCCACTAGATGTCATTGCATGTGTGTTCTTTTCATAAACCACATGGATCCACTAGATGTCATTGCATGTGTGTTCTTTTCATAAACCACATGGATCCACTATAATCATTGCATGTGTGTTCTTTTCATAAACCACATGGATCCACTAGATGCCATTGCATGTGTGGTCTTTTCCTAATGTACATCGATCCACTATGTGTCATTACATGTGTTTTTTTTATAAACCACCTGGATCCAGTAGAGTCATTGGATGTGTGTGAGTGTATCAGTGTGCATCATTGTGGTTTTGGAAATGAACACATGCAATGATGCCACTCCAGCATGTGTCCAACCATGTCCAGGAACCCTAGCAGCATGTTGGGTTTCAACTACAACATGCATTGTATCACCAGTTTGAAAGATGCTACATCACTACACCCACTTGGATATGTGTGTGTGTATTAGTGTGCATAATTGTGGTTTTGGAAAAGAACACATGCAATGATGCCACTCCAGCATGTGTGTTATTTTCCTAAACCACATGGATCTACTAGATGTCATTGCATGTGTGTTCTTCTCATAAACAACATGGATCCACTAATGTCATTTCATGTGTGTTCTTTTCATCAACCACTTGGATCCACTAGATGTCATTGCATGTGTGTTCTTTTCATAAACAACATGGCTCCAGTAGATGTCATTGCATGTGTGTTATTTTCCTAAACCACATGTCTCCACTAGAGTCATTGCATGTGTGTTCTTTTCATAAACCACATGAATCCACTAGATATCATTGCATGTGTGTTCTTTTCCAAAACCACATGGATCCACTATATGTCATTCCATGTGTGTTCTTTTCATAAACCACATGGATCCACTAGAGTCATTGGATGTGTGTGTGTGTAACAGTGTGCATCATTGTTGGTTTGGAAAAGAACACATGTAATGATGCCACTCTAGCATGTGTTGTCCAATCATGTCTAGGAACCCTAGAAACATGCTAGGATTCAAATGCAACATGCGTTTTACCACCAGTTTGAAAGATGTTGCATCACCACACCCACTTGGATGTGTGTGTATCAGTGTGCATCATTGTGGTATTGGAAAATAACAAATGCAATGATGCCACACCAGCATGTGGTCTTCAACCATATCAGGGAACGCTAGCAGCATGCTGGGATTCAAATACAATATGCATTGTATCACCAGTTTGAAAGATGTTGAATCACCACACCCACTTGGATGTGTGTCTGTATGAGTGTGCATCATTGTGGTTTTGGAAAAAGAACACATGCAATGATTCCACTCCAGCATGTGTCCAACCATGTCCAGGAACCCTAGCAGCATGTTGGTATTCTTCTGCGACATGCATTGTATCACCAATTTGAAAGATGCGGCATCAACACACCCACTTGGATGTGTGTATGTATTAGTGTGCATCATAGTGGTTTTGGAAAAGAACACATGAAATGATGCAACTCCAGCATGTGGTGTGCAACCATGTCGAGGAACCCTAGCAACATGTTGGGATTCAGCTGCAACATGCATTATATCACCAGTTTGAAAGATGTCGCATCACCACACCCACTTGGATGTGTGTGTGTATTAGTGTGCATCATTATTGTTTTGGAAAAACAACACATGCAATGATGCCGCTCCAGCATGTGTCCAACCATGTCCAGGAATCGTAGCAACATGCTGGGATTAAACTACAACATGCATTGTATCACCGGATTGAAAGAGGTTGTATCACCACACCCACTTGGATATGTGTGTGTATCAATGTGCATAATTGTGGTTATGGAAAAGAACACATGCAATGATGCCACTCCAGCTATTCGTAAACCACATGGATCCACTAGATCTCATTGGATGTGTGTTCTTTTCATAAACCACATGGATCCACTGATGCCATTGCATGTGTGTTGTTTTCCTAAACCACATGAATCCACTAGATGGCATCGCATGTGTGTTATTTTCATAAACCACATGGATCCACTAGATGTCATTGCATGTTTGTTCTTTTCCAAAAAACACATGGATCCAGTAAAGTCATTGCATGTGTGCTCTTTTCATAAACCACATGGATCTAGTAGATGTCATTTCATGTGTGTTCATTTCCTAAACCACCTGGATCCACTAGAGTCATTGCATCTATGTTCATTTCATAAACCACATGGATCCACTCGATGTCATTACATGTGTGTTATTTTCCAAAACCACATGGATCCACTATATGTCAATGCATGTGTATACTTTCCATAAACCACATGGATCCACTAGAGTCATTGGATTTGTGTGTGTATCAGTGTGCGTCATTGTGGTTTTCTAAAAGCACACATGCAATGATGCCACTCTAGCATGTGTCCAACCATGTCCAGGAACCCTAGTAGTATGTTGGGATTAAACTTCAGTATGTGTTGTATCACCAGTTTGAAAGATGATGCATCAACACACCAACTTGGATGTGTGTGTATGAGTGTGCATGATTGTGGTTTTGGAAAACAACATATGCAATGATGCCACTCCAGCATGTGTGTTCTTTTCCTAAACCATATGGATCCACTAGAGTCATTGCATGTGTGTTCTTTTCATAAACCACATGGATCCACTAGATGTCATTGCATGTGTGTTCTTTTCCTAAACCACATGGATCCGCTATATGTCATTGCATGTGTGTTCTGTTCATAAACGACATGGATCCACTAGCGTAATTGGATGTGTATGTATATCACTGTGCATCATTGTGGTTTTGTAAAAGAACACATGCAATGACGCCACTCCAGCATGGGTCCAACCATGTCCAGGAACCCTAGCAACATGCTGGGATGCAATTGTAGCATGCATTGTATCACCAGTTTGAAAGATGCTGCATCAGCACACCCACTTGGATATGTGTGTGTGCATCTGTGTGCATCATTGTGGTTTTGGAAAAGAACAGATGCAATGATGCCACTCCAACATGTGCGTTATTGTCCTAAACCACATGGATCCACTTGATGTCATTGCATGTGTGTTCTTTTGATAAACAACATGGATCCACTTATGTCATTGCATGTGTGTTGTTTTCATAAACCACATGGCTCCACTAGATGTCATTACATGTGTGTTATTTTCGTAAACCACATGGATCCACTAGAGTCATTGAATGTGTGTTCTTTTCATAAACCACATGGATCCAATAGATGTCATTGCATGTGTGTTCTTTTCATAAACCACATGGATCCAATAGATGTCATTGCATGTGTGTTCTTTTCCTAAACCACATGGATCCACTAGAGTCATTGCATGTGTGTTCTTTTCATAAACCACATGGATCCACTAGATGTCATTGTATGTGTGTTCTTTTCCTAAACCACATGGATCCACTACAGTCATTGCATGTGTAGTCTTTTCATAAACCACATGGATCCACTAGATGTCAATCCATGTGTGTGCTTTTTCTAAACCACGTGTTTTGGGAATATGCCCTAGAGGCAATCATATATGATGTTATTCCCATTATATTCATAAGATTTTTGTCCATGTATGAACTAATGATATGTATCATTGAATATGTGATTCGATTGTGGAACTGCATATTCATGTTGTTCATACTAATTGTCCTTGGTGGTTAAGGTTGTGTTGGACACACAGCTTAGACTAATGTGAAAGTCGGCCGATGACTCGGTTCCACTTGTCATGGGCATCGAGATGCTATTCCAACTTACACGGATTCGTCTAAAGAGTTTAGTGAGTCGAACTGACCCATATTGAGATGCAATGAACAAGTCGTCATTTGCATATCTCAATCAATGTAATCCTTAGACCTAAGGTTATTGCACAATCCGAGTTGAGGATCACCGACATAGGTTCTGTCAAATGTTGTTCCGTCACTGGGCAGTTATAAAGGCGGAGTTCGGGTCGACTGAGAATCAAGCAGCGTGATGTGAATAACAAAGACGGGATTTTGCCCCTCCATCTAGATAGATATTCTCTGGGCCCTCTCGGAAGATATGATTCAGAAAGCATGGCCATGCGTGACTCGGTTAAGTGTTAACCGAGGCAACCGACTAAGAGTTAGTCAGATGAATCACTTATCTCGGATCGAGAAAGAGAGTCAGACTATTTATGGGATGACGATCATTCGCCTATAGTCTGACAAGGTATATCGTGAGATAAAAGGGAGTCAGACGAAAGTCGCATTGAAAGGCATGTCGTCATGACTCTTTGGTACTTGGGAGTTGGCACGTTTTGCTAGGAGCCGCTACCAACTGATCGGTCACAAGTGAGACTCGGATCATGTTCGGGTCAGCATGAGCCTGTCGGGTCACACACTTACGAGCGGGAGAAAGTTTTAGTTAGACCCAAACAGGAAATCTATTTGGGTTGGACCCAAATACAGACATGGACTTAGTTAGCAAGTGGGACTTGCAGTGGCTAATATAGGCCTTTTAGTGAATGGGCCACAAGTGAGTCGAGCCCACTTTCACTCCCTATATAAGATGGGGCGCAGGTGCTTAGAGCAAGAGGTTAGGTCACTCCATGTGTTGGAAACCCTAGCCCCAGTCCATCTTGTCGCCGCCGTACCGGACCTAGCAGTCCACCTCCAGTGCTCCTCCTTGTACATGTGGATACTGGCGGAGGTGTTGTACGTTCAGCAGTTCGACGATCGTGGAACCGGAACGGATCGTGAGGCGTGGCACAAGAACGGATCGTGAGGACTGCACTACATCAAGCGACGTGCTTCATCGATTCTGCAACTGCGTGTCTAGTGGTAATCCTCGTGGCCTTCTACCTGAGCTGGATCTTAGGATCACCGCGTAGGGAAAAAGTTTTGTTTATCTCTGCGTTGCCCAACAATGGTATCAGAGCGTTAGCTTCTGGTTTTAGGCTCGAGATCGCGCATATCTGATATGCGGTTGGTGTTAGATTGGATCTAATTGCAGTTTTGGTGGGCGATCTATGAGATAGATCAGTTTTGTACAAAGTTGATTGGATCAACTGTACTCGGGGGAATGGATGATCTGGTTTCTGTGATCTAACTGCTAAGGTCGTGGAACGACATACCTCTACCAGTTGGCTTCCGCCATCAGGGTAGACTGTAACACGTAAACCCAGATGCAGTGATCGAAGATCAAAGAGTTTGGTCGAATCGGAGTCCAGATCGGATTCGGGTAAAATTGTTTTATCCGATGAAGAAATCCATGTTCGGACCGCCGGCTTCGCCCTATCGTAGCGCCTTAGATGTCGTTACGAGGTTCACAACGCCGGTAGATAACGTATCTATGCATAACTTGTTTTTGCAGGATGATGTTGTGAATGGTATGGCTTATGTGCATGTGATGTGTGCAATCCATACGTGATCTGCGTATCACGGTTTTTTTCAGCGGCTGGAGCCTAGTTGCTGTCATTTTATTGTATAACGACCTGCGTGTCGGATTCTCTATGTAATTTACATTACTAGCTAGTGTAGTTGGTTGGAGAATCCGGAAGGCATGCAAGTCGATGTGCAAGTCGGCTACATGGAGTAAGACAGCACGTGACAAGGGTTGGCATGAGTCGGATTACAGACTTTGTGGAGATGGAGATCACCATGAAGAGAGCCATACCATTTCACATTATAATTGCTTTATTTTGTGTTATTGTTATGTCTCTATTTTACCTCTATTAGATAGTTGGTAGAAAGTAATCCCTCAAAGAAGGTCTAGTCGGTTTCCCCGCTAGTGCTGCACCATCACAAGTCGGACATTTTTGGTAGTGGGCTCATAAAATTGAGGTACTATCAATTCTTTTCGACTAGGTGTGTTCGAGTCGGACTCTTACAGCGGAAGAACGTGGTAGTCTAGACGGGTCTATCACAACGGTTGTGGGACTCGGGGAAAAGTCGGATGGGAGCCGGGGCATGTGATGTCACCCATCCAATAGGAGTCATATGAGATACGGTTGACAAGGAGTTGTCTACCTAGATCACTTGACAGCTAGCGGTGATGCTAAAGCTCACTAGTCAACTTGCTTATTTATGGTCCTAAATCACTAAGTAACCATCAGAGGGGTGTTGGTTCTAGTGGGAGCATAAATATTAAAGTGTTTAATATGCTTGCTCTTTATGGATACATGTCTTAAGTGTTTTTCATATTTTATGTTGTAGATCAATGGCACCTAGCAATCTTCCTCAGATTTCCGGTCTTGCTTTGAGAACCATCTTAGAGAAAGATAAGTTGAATGGAACTAATTTCACCAACTGGTATCGTAATCTGAGAATTGTTTTCAAACAAGAAAAAAGGGACCGTGTCCTAGACAACCCGCTTCCAGGTGAGCCGGATGAGAATGCGACTACCGCAGCCACCAATGCCTATCGTCATATTTGTGATGAATCCACGGAGATATGCTGTCTCATGCTTTCTCACATGGAACTGGACTTGCAGCAGCAGTTTGAGAATGTTGAGGCCTACGATATGATCGAAAGCCTCAAAAGTATGTTCTAGGCTCAGGCAAAGACTGAGAGGTATCAAGTCTCTCAGGCTTTGTTGAGCTGCAAGCTTAAGGATGGCGATCCACTGAGTCCGCATGTGATCAAGATGGTTGGTTACATGCAGTCTCTAGAAAGGCTTGGCTACCCTATTAGCGAAGAGTTCACTACGGACATAATTCTGAACTCTCTTCCTAGTGCATATGGCCAGTTCATATCGAACTACCACATGCTTGGTATGGATAAGAAGCTCACTGAATTACATGGGATCCTCAAACAGGCTGAGGCAGATCTCAAGAAAGGCGCCAGTCAAGTGTTGATGATGCAGAATAAGGCTAAGTTTAATAAGAGTTCTTGGACTAAGAAGAAGAAGGCAAAGTCAGGAGGTAAGACTAAGGACCCAGTCCAAAGCGCTTCCTCAGGGAATAAGCCATCTCCTGCAGCCGGATCCACTTGCTTCTACTGCAAGCCAGATGGCCACTAGAAAAGGAATTGCAGTAAGTATCTGGCTGACAAAGCCAAGAGTGGAGGTGTGACTTCCGGCTCAGGTACACTTGTTTGCGATGTTATAGACATTTATCTTGTTGATGCACCTGGTAGTTCTTGGGTATATGATACCGGATCAGTCATTCACATATGCAACTCGTTGCAGGGACTGGTAAGAACTAGGAGCGTGGCAAGAGGCAAGGTTGACATTCGAGTCGGCAACAAAGCGAGAGTCGCTGCGTTGGAAGTCGGCACGATGCAACTTCATTTACCTTCTGGATTCTTAATGGAGCTAAATAATTGTTATTATGTTCCAGTGCTTAATCGAAACATTATTTCTGCCTCATGTTTGATGAGACAAGGCTATGAGTCGAATATTAAGAATAATGGTTTTTCTTTATATTTGAATGATATGTTTCATGGCTTTGAACCCGTCCAGGACGGGTTATTTATTTTGAATCTTGAGGGTGAATCTGTCTATAATATAAATGTGAAAAGGTTGAAACCAAATGATCTGAATATGACTTACTTTTGGCATTGTCGGCTTGGTCACATAAGCTGGAAACGCATGAAGAAGCTCCATGATGATGGACTCCTAACTTCGTTCGACTTGGAGTCGTTCGCGACATGCGAATCCTGCCTACTCAGCAAGATGGCCAAGACACCTTTTGCAAAGAGTTGTGAAAGGGCATCCAACTTATTGGGACTAGTACGTAGTGATGTATGTGGTCCAATGAGTGCGACATCCAAGGGTGGTTATGAGTACTTCATTACCTTCACTGATGATTTGATTAGATATGGATATGTCTACTTAATGAAACATAAGTCGGAAGCCTTTGAAAAGTTCAGAGAATTCCAGAATGAGGTACAGAATCAACTCGGCAATAAAATAAAGTTTCTTCGGTCGGACCGAGAAGGCGAGTACATGATCCATAAGTTTGATGACCATATGAAGAGTTGTGGAATAGTTCCCCAGCTCACTCCTCCAGGAACACCGAAGAGAAACGGTGTGTCGGAAAGGAGGAATCAGACCTTGTTCGACATGGTACGGTCAATGATGAGTTGGACAGATCTGCCTTTATCATTTTGGGGTTATTGTCTAGAAACTGCAGTGTTCACACTAAACAGAGTACCATC
The DNA here is from genome assembly GCA_910589775.1 of Avena eriantha. Classification (NCBI taxonomy): domain Eukaryota; kingdom Viridiplantae; phylum Streptophyta; class Magnoliopsida; order Poales; family Poaceae; genus Avena; species Avena eriantha. The sequence goes on from OU342745.1 coordinate 161,488,036, forward strand.
AAAGTCGGTAGAGAAGACACCGCATGATATGTGGACTGGCAAGAAGCCGAGTTTGGCTTTTCTTAAGATTTGGGGTTGTGAAGCTTTTGTCAAGCGACTTCAATCGGACAAGCTTACAGCTAAGTCGGATAAGTGTATTTTCGTGGGGTATCCGAGGGATACCTTGGGTTACTACTTCTACAACCAAGAAGAGGGCAAAGTGTTTGTTGCTCAGAACGGTGTCTTCCTTGAGAAAGAGTTTCTCAGTCGGGGAGTCAGTGGGAGCACGGTGCAACTCGAAGAAATTCGAGAGGTACCAGCCAGTAGCGAGTTGGCAAAAGCCTTGAATGTTGAGCCAATCGTGGTACCTGAGCCGGCAACTGCACCGACTCTGCGAAGATCGGCCAGATTCCGAAGTGTTCGTGATGTGTTGCTATTAGACAGTGATGAGCTGGCAACTTATTCGGAAGCGATGGTGGGTTCTGATTCTGAGTCATGTCTTGGAGCCATGAGAACCGAGTTAAAGTCCATGGATGAAAATCAAGTTTGGAACTTGATTGATCTGCGAGACGGTGCAAGACCCGTCGAGTGCAAATGGGTCTTTAAGAATAAAACTGATATGGATGGAAATGTTTCTATCTATAAGGCACGGCTTGTTGCGAAGGGGTTCCGACAAGTTCAAGGAGTTGACTATGATGAGATTTTCTCTCCCGTGGTGATGCTTAAATTAGTTCGGATCATGTTAGCTATAGCAGCCTATTTCGACTATGAGATATGGCAGATGGATGTCAAGACGGCCTTCCTTAATGGAAATTTAACCGAGGACGTTTATATGATACAGCCCGAGGGTTTTGTCGATCCGGCTAATGCTAACAAGGTATGCAAACTTCGGAAATCCATTTATGGGTTGAAGCAAGCATCTCGGAGTTGGAACATTCGCTTTGATGAGGTAGTCAAATCGTTTAGCTTCATCAAAAGTGATCATGATTCTTGTTTATACAAGAAGTTTAGTGGGAGCAAAGTAAACTTTCTGATCTTATATGTGGATGACATATTACTGATTGGAAATGATGTCCATATGTTGCAAGAAACCAAGGAATCATTGGAAAAGAGTTTTTCGATGAAAGACTTGGGTGAGGCGACTTACATACTAGGAATCTCGATCTATAGAGATAGATCAAGGCGGCTCATTGGATTAAGTCAAAGTACATATTTGGACAAAGTGTTGAAGAAGTTCAACATGGAATCGTCTAAGAAGGGGTTCTTACCGATGTCCCATGGCGTAAAACTTAGCAAGACTCGGTGTCCTTCGACAACTGATGAGCGAAGTCGGATGAGTGTGATTCCGTATGCTTCTGCAGTCGGATCCATCATGTATGCTATGATTTGTACTAGGCCGGATGTTTCCTATGCTCTAAGTGTTGTGAGCAGGTACCAGGCTGACCCTAGAGAAATCCACTAGACAGCGGCTAAAAATATCCTTGAGTACTTAAGAAGGACTAAGGATATGTTCCTGGTTTATGGAGGTGAGGATGAACTTAGTGTAAGGGGTTACACGGATGCGAGTTATCTCACTGACTCGGATGATTGTCGTTCGCAATCCGGATATGTGTTTGTAATAAACGGAGGGGCTGTGAGCTGGAAGAGTTCCAAGCAAGAGACGGTGTCTGCTTCTATGACAGAGGCTGAGTATATTGCTACCTCGGTCGTGGCAAAGGAAGCCGTTTGGATGAGGAATTTCCTCATGGATCTTGGTGTGGTTCAAGGCTCGTCCAATCTGTTAGACGTGTATTGTGACAACAATGGTGCTATTGCAGAAGCCAAAGAACCTAGAAAACACCAGAAGAACAAACATATACTCACGCGGTACCACCTTATTCGCCAGTTCGTGGATCAAGGTGTTGGGGGGATACCCCTGGGTAGGGTCACGCCGAGGTATAAAGGCCAAGTTAGCCGAGGTAAGGCAAGGTCAAAGCGAGAGCTGGCCAGGTCACCTCAAGGCATGCCGACTTACGGAGTATCCCGGACCGGAGGATGTCCACCTAACTGAGTCCCGGCCGACGTATGTCATATGCCGGCAGGCTATTTGTAACTTTTATGCAGGTACCCACGGGGCTGGGTTAACCAGGCATGAACTGTGTAATACCAGGCTTGCAACAGAAGGAAGGTATCTCGCTGGTCAAAAGGTGGTCTCTGTGCGCTGGAGCGTGAGCGAAGCGAACAGAGGGAGGGACCAGCAGGGCGTGATCGACAAAGTTGCCGTTGCCTATGTCGGCTCACGCTGGTGCCGCAGAAGGTTACGTAGCCTCTGCATGGCTTACGAAGGGAAAAGGAGACCCAGTCGGTTTGCTATTTTGGGAGAGGCATATTCCGTGGAATATGCCTCCACGTATGCCCTAACTGGGAACCTAGCCTCCCTTGTATAAGGAGCGCTAGGGCCTCTATAGAGGGGGTTCGCGGGGGAGTAGTTGGTTCTTTGGGTGAAAGTAGTGGTGAGAGTAAGAGAGCTTCTTCTTCCTCCTCTCCCCAGTACAGCTCAAGGAGCATCTGTAACGCAGTGAACATTGAGTATACAAAGCGTCTGTGTGTGGAATCACCACACTATCCCTCCCTGGATTCCTCTAGTGCATATTGGCCCCACCTTTAGCCTATCCATGGCATCTGCCGTGATACCACCACGATAGTTGGCGCCCACCGTGGGGCTAGCGGCGCTAGCAGGAGTGAAGATCCAGACATGAAACACCATCGGCAATGGCGAGCGCATCGTCTCTGGGCTTGTTCAGCGCTTTGGAGCGCTGGACTACGTCAGCGACAATGCTGGTAGCTTCGGCAAGCGACCTCCACCGCGCAATGGCCTCTTCGTCAAGCTTGGCACCCACAAGATATATGTCGGAGTTGATGTGTCATGCGTTTATCCGCAACACGTCGTTAAAGGAGGCGAGCCACCCCTTAGCGCGGTTTATGGTGCGCGTATCGCTCACTCTTCTAACCGCGCTGAGGTGATGATGATAGCGCCTGACGTGGGTGCGAGCATGGATCCAGCACCAGATCCGGATGTAACACCCAAGGCGCCGAGGAAAAGTAGAGGTCCTCCGCTAGAGAGGCCAAAAGACGTGCTGCAACAGGCGATAGATAGCTTGGCAAGCCCCATAGCACCTGTGGTAGATCCGGCTCAGGCACAGGCCGAGTTAGAGGAAACTAGGAAGAAAATACTAGAGGGTGCGAAAAAGATAGCCGAGGCTCAGCAGTCGTTGAACATGACGCTTCGCGAGTATGCAAGAGCAAATAAGGTAGAAGCTATAAAAGTAAAAGGGAGAAACCTCATCAGTGAAATGAACAAAGAGGGTGAGACTAGAGTTGAGGAATCAGAGAACCTGTTGTCCGTGGGGCTGCCGAAGTATAGCACCCCAGCAAAGAACCTCAGAGCAGCGGATGCAGATGCATCTAAACTAGAAGGTTTGACGGGTGAAGCCCGGCAAAGACAGCAGGAGAGGGTCAACAAGTTAGTTCGGATCGCTAACAGACAGAATGAATAGTTGCTCAGGGCTAACCCGGCAAGAGCTAGGGCTTGCAAGGTCGTTTATTCGGTAGTGGGTAACCCGGAGAAGTCTGCTGGAGCTGCATCATCCCCTCATGATGGCCCTAGAAGAGAGGAAGTGGTAACTTTGGCAAGGAGAAACAAACAGATAGTCCCGTATGACCCGGAAAGGGCCAAGAAAGGAAAAGCAATGCAGGGAAATGAGGATTGACGAAGTGTCAGCCGAGGTGAAGCTTGCCGAGGTAACCACGACCAAGGAAATGCCGGTCAGAGAAACACTGAAAATGGCAATGCCGGACAGCGTAACTCGGCAGGTGCAGGGCAAAACCCACCTCGGCAATAGCAACAGTGGAATGTACCTCGGCAAGAGCAGAGTGCCAACCAGGTTATGCGGCAAAATGGTGCTCGACAAGAACAAGACAGATACAATGATGGTGATTCAGAAATGGTGAATGCAGGATACCATAGGCCGGTTCATCATGTGATAGGGTCAAGATTGGGAAGCAGGAACTTGCTGCCTGATGATGCCAGGTTAAAGCTGTATCGGCTCTATAGGTCGGAGCAAATTGAGGCGCAAGGTCCTCCGGGTGCAGCGTGCTTTGGGCTTTGGATCATGAAAGAGCCTCCGGTACCTAACTTCCAGTTACCCAGAGGCACAAAAACATATGACCGCAGCACCAAGCCGGAGCATTGGTTAATCAACTACGCAACGACAGTGAAAATTGCGATAGGCAATTTGAGATGGGCAGTGAGATACGTACCTCAGATGCTGGAAGAGCTAGCGAGGGTGTGGTTAAACAATTTACCACCCGGTAGTATCAACTGCTGGCTAGATTTTGAGGAAATGTTCGTCAGTAACTTCTTGAGCATGTATCAGAGGCCGAATAGGCCATAGACCTTAGAAATGTGCAAACATAGACCAAATGAAATAGACCGGGAGTTCCACACTCGCCGGTGCAACGCGAGAAACTCATGTGAAGGTGTTATTGAGTCTCAGGCAATAGCTTGGTTTGCGCAAGTGTGTAGATATGCAAGCATGTTGTGGCAAAGGTTACAAAGGGATATGCAAACTACACTGGCAGAGACAATCCAGATTGCTGATTCGCATGCTTTGGGTGATCCAACTCAACCCCGGCTGGTGTGAAACGAGTCAAACGAGGAGTACTACCAGCGAGACGGAGCCGGATCATCCTGGCGAAATGATTACTGGGGTAAGAGAAGAGATGATAGACTGGATTACAGGTACAGTTCGCAACAAGTTGCTGCTGTAAATCAAGATCAACCCGGAGCAGGGAGTAGTCAGCGTTAGAAAATTGGAGGGCAACAGTGGACTCCAAGAAATGATGGAAAGAAAACTTGGACGCCCGAGCAAAAGAGACAGTGCAAGAAAAGAAAGACCAGCCGAGGTATATGTATGAGGCAATGCTAGATCAACCGTGCAAATTTCACACGCCAAATCCGAGTAACCCAGCGGGTCATACAACCCGACAATGTGAGTGGATGAGGAAAGAGTGGCTCGGGGAATGCTCGGGCACCTCGGAACGATCAACCTCGGCAGGAGTTACCTAGGCAGCAACTGCTCTCCGGAGCAAATACGCAACAGTTAATGTTGCCACCACCTCCGCCGAGGTATGAGAATCATGAGAGAAGGGATGCAGTGCATCAGGTGGAAAACCAGCATCAGCCAGATCAAAGATATCCCGGCAATGAGGGGAGAAATGAATATAGAGAGCATCATCAAAGTTACTGTGTGTTTACCACGAAGGAAACGGAGAGAAAGAGCATGCAACGCCGACATATGGAGGTGAATGCGGTTATGCCGGCACTGACGAGGTATATGCCTTGGTCTGATCAGGAAATTACCTAGAGTATCAAGGACCATGCCAGGATCATGCCGAGTCCTGGTTCCTATGCACTAGTGCTGGACCCAACGTTCATCGGGCCAAATATCAATGTGAGGTTCTCCAAGGTGCTGATCGACAATGGGAGCAGCATCAATATCATGTACGTGGATACAATGCGCAAGTTGGGTATCTCGGAGAACATGCTCCAAGCTACAAGGACAATTTTCCATGGCATTGTACCTGGTATCTCCTGTGAACCCATTGGCAAATTCTGGGTTTGATGTGTTATTCAGCACAAGGGATAACTGCTGAACTGAGAATTTGGAGTTTGAGGTTGTGAACTTAGAAAGTGCATATCAGGCGTTACTTGGCAGGCCAGCCCTGAACAAATTTATGACAAGTACTCACATCAGTTACCTGAAGATAAAGTTGCCTGAGCCAAATGGAGTAATTACTATAGATGGGGATTTCCGACGTTCCATTAAGTGTGCTTCAGCCGGATCTAACCTGGCCAAGTCACTCGTGATTGCACAAGAGAAAAGAAAGATCCAGGAAGTAGCGGCATTGGCTCAGTCCGTGCAGCAGTATATGCCGGCGCTGAGTAACCCGCATGGAAGTGTCTCATTTCAAGCAAAAAAGGATACAAAGAAAGTGCCCGTAGATGATCTGTTCCTAGAGTGCACCGTAACAATTGGTGCCGAGTTAACTGAGAAATAGGAAAGCGAGCTCATCAATTTCCTCCATGAGAATTGGGATATCTTTGATTGGTCCACACAGGACTTGCAAGGTGTTCCGAGGGAATTGGCCGAGCACTCTTTGAATGTGAGACCCGGAGCAAAGCCGGTGAAGCAACCTCTCCGCCGCTTCGCCGAAGATAGGGAAAAGTCATTGGAGATGAGATAGCTCAGCTCCTAGCAGCCGGGTTCATCATGGAAGTGCTTTACCCGGACTGGCTATCTAATCCGGTGCTTGTGGAAAAGAAGAAAGATGATCCGAATGTAGCAGTGGTTTGGCGGATGTGCATCGATTACACGAACCTGAACAAGGCGTGCCCAAAAGATCCATTCCCGCTACCCAGGATAGATCAGGTCATAGATTCTACTGCTGGGTGTGAACTTTTGTCATTCATAGACGCATATTCTGGTTTCCACCAGATACCACTGAACACAGATGATCAAATAAAGACTGCATTTATCACCCCGTACGGGGCTTATTGCTATCGCACTATGCCTTTTGGTTTACGTAATGCAGGGGCAATGTATCAAAGGTGTATGCAAAAATGCCTACATGATCAAATTGGTCGAAATGTGCAAGTGTATGTTGACAATGTGGTTATAAAAACCAAGGAAAGCAAAACGCTCCTTGATGATATCAGGCAAACGTTCGCAAACCTAAGGAGGCTCCGAATGAAGCTTAACACGGAGAAGTGTACCTTCGGTGTCCTGGATGGAAAATTACTCGGATTTCTCGTCTCCATCCGAGGTATCGAAGCTAACCCAACTAAAATCTGAGCCATAGAACGAATGGAATTGCCAAAGTGTCTTAACGATGTCTAGAAGTTCACTGGTTGCCTGGCATCCTTAAGTCGGTTTGTATGTCAGTTGGGAGAAAAGGCACTGCCTCTCTATCAGCTAATGAAAAAGTCGGACAAGTTCGTATGGACGCCACAGGCAAATGAAGCCTTCATCGAGTTAAAGAAAATGCTAGCTACTGCACCAGTGTTAGCCTCTCCAGTATCTAAAGAGCCAATGTTGCTCTACATAGCCGCAACTAACCGGGTTGTAAGTGCAGTGATTGTGGCAGAGCGCGACGAGGAGGGTAAGTTAGTGCAAAGGCCAGTCTATTACCTGAGCGAGGTATTATCAGCATCAAAGCAAAACTATCCTCACTATCAGAAGATGGCATATGGTGTGTATATGGCGGCAAAGAAGCTAAAGCATTAATTTGAAGAGCACCCCATCAAAGTGATATGTGAAGCCCCCATATCTGAGATAATGAGCAACAAGGATGCAAGCGGCCGGATTGCAAAATGGGCGATTGAGCTAGCCTCTTATGCTCCACATTTCGATAGAAGAGATGTGATCAAGTCTTAGGCAGTGGCCGACTTTTTCGTAGATTGGGACGAGATGCAATATGAACCACCATTGCCAGATCCGAATTACTAGAGAATGCATTCTGACGGATCAAAAACGAAAACTAGGCTAGGCGCCGGAGTTGTGCTTACCTCTGCCAAGAAAGACCTGCTGAAATATGTGCTACAGATCCACTTCGCAGCATCAAACAATGTTGCAGAATATGAAGCACTTGTGCATGGACTCAAAGTAGCAAAAGAAATTGGGATATGTCGGATCTAGTGCTTCGATGACTCGGATTTGGTGGTTTAGCAAGTCTCAGGGAAATGGGATGCTTTGGATGCAAACATGGCATTATACATATTTCATGTGCAGAAGATATCAGGATACTTCGAAGGATGTGAGTTTCACCATGTACCTGGGCTGGAAAATGAGGCTGCCAACATACTGTCGAAGCTCGGATCAACTCGACAAGCGATCCCGCCAGGTGTAGCACTAGAACACCTCAGAAAGCCATCTATCAGGCCATCCCCAGAGTCCGAGTCAATCTATATACCGGCCGATCCGGAGTCCGGAGCTGATGTGGGAAGTGGTTCAGGAAACCCGGGGACTGCTTCGCAGAACCCGGGGACTGCGCAGCGTGATCTCGCAGAAGTTATGTCAGTGGATCAAATGGAAATTGACGAGGATGTATTTTCGGTGCGAGCCATACCGGCTTGGGAACTACGCATATTCCAGTTCCTGAAGGATGGATCTTTGCCCGATGAAGAAGTTCTTTCAAGGCAAATTCAGAGGTGCGCAAAGGCATACACGATTATCAACGCCGAGCTATACAAGAGGAGTGTCACGAATGTCCTCCAACGATGTGTTGACCCGGAAGAAGGGCTTGACATCCTTCGAGATATAAATTAGGGGGAATGTGGGCATCACACCTCATCTAGAGCCTTAGTAGCAAAAGCTTTCCGGCATGGGTTTTACTGGCCAAGTGCCTTGGAGCAAGTAGAGGATCTAGTAAGAAAATGCAATGGTTGTCAGAGGTATGCTACCAAGACACACATGCCAATGTTGGAGCTCAAGACAATACCGATTACCTGGCCATTTGTCGTGTGGTGTTTGGATATGGTTGGCCCATTTAAGTCGGCAAAAGGAAACATGACCCACATCTTGGTTATGGTTGACAAGTTTACGAAATGGATTGAAGTAAAGCCAATAAGAAAATGTGATGGAGCTACGGCCGTGTCATTCCTCAAAGATATCATCCTGAGATATGGCTACCCTCACAGTATCATAACAGATAACATCACTAATTTTGCTGAAGGAGCATTTGCGCGATTCTGCCGGGATAAGAAGATCCGGCTGGACGTTGCTTCAGTAGCCCACCCCGCATCGAACGGACAAGTGGAAAGATCCAATGGATTAGTGTTATCGGGATAAAACCCCGGCTCATTGAGCCATTGCTAAGATCAGAGGGATGCTGGATAGAAGAACTACCAACGGTACGGTGGCGTTTAAGAATAACTCCGAATCGATCATCAGGCTATACACCATTTTTTCTGGTATATGGGGCGGAAGCTGTATTACCAGCAGACATAGAGCATGATTTGCCTAGGGTCACCTAGTACACAGAAGACGAAGTGCGAGAAGCCCGGCAAAATGATGTTGATCTACTAGAAGAAGCGAGAGAATTGGCATTGTCCAGATCCGCCATATATCAGCAAAATCTCCGACGCTATCATAGGCAGAAAATAAATTCCCGAGTCTTCCGGGAAGATGATCTGGTACTCCGGTTGGTGCAGCGTACTGCTGGCATGCATAAGTTATCCCCCCCATGGGAAGGGTCATTCATTGTAAGCAAAGTATTGCACAATGACTCTTATTATCTCATTGATGCACAACCGCAGGAGAAGAACAAGGCGGACAGGTCTGGCAAGGAATCTAAGCGTCCATGGAATGTAGCCCTACTTCGTCCATTCTACACTTAACAAAGAAGTGTGTGTATCCGAGTTTCTCATACGTCGGTATGTATGCCGTCAATGAGTTTACCAATGAAATCTTGGCACCTCGAGCAGTAACTCGGGGACTGCCTTAGTAATATTTGTTGTCTTCTTTGTTTGTTATTTATTTTTATGTCGGCTAGCTTAAGTTGCTTCTACCTAAGCCGGATTAGTAGTGTGTGAGCACCAAAAACTCAACTCTTTCACTCGCTGCTGTCCAACAAGAATTGGCTTCATGGAGAGCAAGAGAACAAGTTTGGAAATGCGTAGCACACGAAAAATGACTAAGGAAAGGAACGTAATCAAGCCGACATTTATTGTTCAGACTAACCCTATGTTTAATTTACCTTTACTATGCTGGTTATTTTGAGCTAATCCTAAAGTTTCCAAGTATTGTTAAGTCAATTTTTGAAACTCGGACTCGTAAGTCACAAAACCGAATCAAGCTAGACGCGAGCCGAGCCATGAAATTGAAGAAACAAGAAAATGAAACTCGGGGACTACGCCCAAGTTAATCCGGCGTGAATAGCTTAGTAGCAAAATATAGCCAGTATGACTGATACATCTGCACCCGACATACCGGGGATCTGATAAATTTCAAAGTGTTTTTTGGTGCTCAAGGAGCAGTAGTAGGAGGAGGTAACTCGTTGCCAGCGGGTGGAGCAGCGGCTTCAGCCTCGTAATCATCTTCATTCTCCTCAAGATCTGAGGCTTCATCCTCTTCCTCGTCGTCCGAGACATCTTCGACATATTCATCGTCAACGACACCGAGGAAGCTTGGTCCTTCGTTCCATTGATGGACAGGGGAAAATTGGATAAGATTATGGGCACAAGCCTTGCGCTGAGAAACCTAATCCGGATCATTCGACCACTTGGACCCGGTACACAAGCGCTCGAGGAGCTTCAAGTCCAGCTTTTCATACCAAGTGAGCACGAAATGGAGGACAGTATCAGCTCCAGCACGAGTGACGGATTCCCTCTAGAGGTCGAGCTGGGTCTCGCAATCCATTAGCTTGTTGATCAAAGCAGTTGATCCCTCCGGAGGATCCTCACCAGGCCAAAGTGCATGAAATATCCGGACGGCTGAATCCAGGAGACCCGAACCATAGTTCTTCACAATTTCAATCCGGGAGGATAGGCTGACTAGCAGATCCTCCATATTCATAAGGAATGGGTTCAGCGCTAGGATTAGTTGGGTTACCCCTCTGCCGGTGAAACTTGGCAACGACATTAGCCGCAACGGCATCGCCCTCTAGGAATTTTCCTGAAAACAAAACAAGTGAAATAAGTAAAGCTGTTTAACCCGGAGAATTATACGTCAGCGGAAGGAAAAGAGCTTACGGGAGATATGGTTATGGATCCGGGTCAGCTCTTTGGTGCAATCAGCATGCCTCTTCCGGAGTTGCTCGAGTTCAATGTTAGCTGAGTCAAGCTTGACGTCGGCCTCCTTCAACAACTCTTGATCTTTTGCAAGTTGAAGGCTGAGTTTTTTCATCTCAGCCTTGAGCTTGGCAAGTTCATCATCCTTGGCTTGGAGTTTGGCAATTTTGTCATCCTTCTTCTTGAGCTCGGCCTGATGTTGCCCTGCTTGTTTGAGAAAATGCAGCATCATATCAGGCATGGGCACACTATCTTCAAGGGATGCTGCAACGATTTGTTGACCGGGCAGAACCGAGGTATGAATATCTACCGAGCCCAGGAGAAAGGAGAGAAAGCACAGAAAATGAGTAACCAAAGCAAGTTACCTTTTATCTGGTCCATGTTTTTTCTCATAATTGTATTTTCGGCCTCCACTCCAGCTGTGCAATCCGAATGACAAATTAGTTCAGCGAGAAAAAACAAAGAAAGATGGGGGGAGAAGTCAAAGAGAAAACTTACCCTTTTTCTTACACTCAGCAAGAAGAGCAGCATGTTTCGAGCGCAGCACCTAGTGTGAGTCCAAGAGGTGTTGAAACTCGGTAGTCTGACGATTGGTAGTGATCTGAAAAGAGCAAAGTACGCTCAGCTATGTGCATATTCGAAATGTGCAAAATCCGAGCCAAGTGGAACTTAACCCGGCTCTAGGTGTGTGCATATTCAAAGTGTGCAAAATCCGGGCCAAGTGGAACTTAACCCGGCTCTAGGTGTGTGCATATTCAAAGTGTGCAAAATCCGGGCCAAGTGGAACTTAACCCGGCTCTAGGTGGATGCATATTCGAAGTGTACAAAATCTGGGCCAAGTGGAACTTAACCTGGCTCTAGGTGTGTGCGTATTCGAAGTGTACAAAATCCGGGCCAAGTGGAACTTAACCCGGCTCTAGATGTGTGCATATTCGAAGTTACTAAGGAGCTATGCTAGTTCTCTAACGAGCATCCGGACGAGTAACAAGTTACTCCCCCGGTGGCTTGGGGACTAATGGAGATATCTCTAAGCACTTGTGCATATTAAGGAAAAGACAAAGTACCGTACCTCCATCATTCGGCTAACAATGTTGATAGCCTTGGCTGCCATGTTCATCTGTGCGCTGAACTCGGCAGGCCCAAATTTCTTCGGGAGATCGACGTTTGGATCGATGAATTCTGCCTTGTTCCAATTATCGACATATTTGATCAAACCCAGAGGATAGATCTCTCCTCTAAGCATGTGGGGCACGAACAAACCTTTGGCGTGGGCCTCTCTCCTCGCAACTAGGGCGGCAACAGGGCTGGTATGTAGCGCAAGTTGTTTGCTGCCAACTGACCCGGAGGAGGCATCTTTCTTCGGCAGCATAGACGTAAGGGTGCGCTGTCCAGCCTTGATAGATGATGCTCTAGTGGCACCAGAGCCTTTCTTGGCCTTGGGTTGTTGTTGCGAGGCTGAGGCTTGAGCTGCAGGTTTGGGCTTGGGCGCAACCTTAGTGCTAGTTGGGTCTTCTCGCCGAGTCTTGGAGGACTCGGACGAGGCCAGAGGAGTTGGTGCTTATGCTGGTGCTTGTGTTGCTATTGCTGATGCTGATGCTTTTGGTGCTGCTAGTGGTACGGGTGCTAGCGGTGGTGTGGATGCTGGTGTTGGCTTTGGTGCTGCTGCTGCTGTTGCTATCTCGGGGACGACGGGTTGCGGCTGAGCCGATGAGGAGCTGGGAGCATCCGGCCTTAGCTTGTCCTCGGCGGCACCACTTCCCCCTGCACCGGAGTTGCCCTCCTCTGGACGAGGTGGACTAAGATCCGGGTTAACCACCGAGCCTTCCTAAATTGGGCTCAGTGGGTGCGAGTCATCGTCGCAAGGGGGAGAAGGGAAACACCGAAAAGATGAAGCAATGCTGGAGCCCCTCTGGGGAACCTCCACAGCAGCTCTATCAAATTAAACAGCGAATAACAAATTATATAACAGAGAGAGAGAGGCGTGAAGACAAAGAAACTTGAAGCGGAAAATGGTACAAGGAAAAAGAAACTCACTCATCAGAGGTCAGAGGCTCCTTGGGCTTCCGAGCTCTCTGAAATATGGCCTTAGTCGGAGGTTTGCTGGCAGCCTTGTCACCGTACTTCTTCTGCCTTTTGGTTCTTTTGGGTGGCCCGGAAGAAGCAGCTGAAGTGGCAACCCACTTATTAGATACGGCTGGGGCCGGCTCGCTTGTGGCAAGAGGGGGATCTTCATGGATCTACGTAGCCGGGTTAGGTGAAGCTAGAAACGCGTAAGAAAGGGGCACCGGGTTAAATACCTCCACCACTTCAATGTCGGAATCATCCTCGTCGTCAGGCCAATTCCTTAAGGAAAAGAAGTTACCAGAGGGTCGCTTGGTTGCGTCTGGGGTAGGCAGGAACATTTCCTGATCCGGCTCCTCCTCGTCAGGAATAAGTCGATCCTTCCCCCATTTGAGGGAAGGCTCGGTGCCATCTTCAATGGTTTACTGAAGAAACAACTAAAATGAAAATGCAAAGGGATCAGATAAACAACATGCTCCGACATAGGATATAACTCGAAGAAGGATGGGGTAATGAGATTTACCGCAGGAGGAGGCTTGTCCCGGCAGTAATGCTACAGCCCCCACTCCCACTCAGCGCTGAAATCCTTGTCGGTCGTGAAGAGGGCCTTGACCCAGCGGAAGATCTCAGTGTTGCTCAACTCGAGGGAGGAGGTCCGGTTGAGGTCAAGTCGCCAGCTCACATGGCAGAGTTTGTGTGTGCACTTCTGAAGGGGGAAATCCGGCTGCGGACCAACGTGATCATCACATCCTCGTTGTGCAGCCCCAGATCCTTCAGTTCCTTGAACCGCTTATTGACTTGATTCGCCAAGATAGTTGGTTTCTTGGGAACCCGGTCCCAAAGAGCCGGATTAGGAGGACCCATCGTGAAGGGGCACATCCGGATCAGATCCTCATCCGAGCCATTCCTCACATAGAAGAAGGTCCGGGCCTAGCCCTTGCAAGATTCAAGACCCGTGACTCGGGGAAAGACAGATTGTTTCCAGGGAGAGATGGAGGCGGCACCACATTGGGTCAAGGGTTTGTCCTCCAGGGCACGCTCCTTATCCGGTACTACATTCCTCCGCAGACCGAAGAACCGGATCCAAAGCTCTTTTGTAGGCCATAAGCCAAGGTATCCTTCTACGGCGGAGGCGAAGGAGGAAAGGGATGTAATGGCATTTGTCGGAAGATGATGAGGTTGGAGTTCGTAGGTGTTGACGAAATCGTGGAAGAAGTCACTCACTGGTAGGCCAAAGCCGCGCTGGAAGTGAGAGAAGAAGACGACGAACTCACCCGGATTGGGTGAGGGAGCGAGCTCCTCGGAGGCAAGGGAGAAATCACGCCCTCGGGGATGAGGCGAGTGCGGTAGAGCCAATCAAGATCGTCTTGGCACACCCATGAACCGGCCCAGGCACCGCGCTCCAAGGTTTCGCCCTCCTCCTCCATCTCTTCCTCAACAATGGCGATCTCCTCCTCAGTCATCTCCAGTTCACTGTCCTTACCGGCCCAATCAGAGGTGGGCAACAGAGGCTTGGATTGGCGTGGCCCCGTGATGAAGAAGAGAGACGCGGTGGTGGCGCTGTGGAACAAAAGAGGCGCAGCGGTGGCACTGTGGATCAGAAGCGGCGGCGCTGTCGCAAGGAAGAAGAAGGATCAGGCAGGCTGAGGGGCGCGAGAAGGGGGAAAATGACCAAGGGACGCGCCCCCTCCCTTATTTAAAGGCGCCCTTGCGATGATAGTGGGATCGGGTAGTGCGCTGAGGCCACACGGCGTGGCCGTGTATTTGCCGGATCAGCCAATCAGAGGCAAGCCACAGGAAGGGCCACAGGAAACAGGGGATCCCATGACGCGACGTGGTGATGCAGTTAACGAGGAGGCAGCCACGACATGACGGTTGCAATAGTAACTCCTGGCAATAAATACAGTAACTGGCGCAGGCCCTTAAAATGAGGCAAGGTGATGATTACCCTCCACGTAGGACGTGGGGAAGGGTATGAGAGAAGGAAGGATAACATGGAAAACCGTTGAGTAACCCGGCCAGCGAGTGAAAACTCGGAATGTGCCAAGGGAAAGCTAAGCCAAGAAATCCGAGCTACATGGTAACTTGGAAAGAGGAGCACAAATCTTGCTAGATTGAACTTGCCGTGGCCTTAGCAGCTGAAGTCGCTAAGACCGCACCAGCTTCGGGGACTAATATTGGGGGATACCCCCGGGGTCACGCCGAGGTATAAAGGCCAAGTTAGCCGAGGTAAGGCAAGGTCAAAGTGAGAGCTGGCCAGGTCACCTCAAGGCGGGCCGACTTACGGAGTATCCCGGACCGGAGGATGTCCACCTAACTGAGTCCTGGCTGACGTATGTCATATGCCGGCATGCTATTTGTAACTTGTATGCAGGTACCGACGGGGCTGGGTTAACCAGGCCTGAGTCGGGTTATACTAGGCTTGCAAGAGAAGGAAGGTATCTCGTTGGTCAAAAGGTGGTCTCTCTGCGGTGGAGCATGAGCGAAGCGAACAGAGGGAGGGACCAGCAGGTCGTGACTGACAAAGGTGACGTTGCCTATGTCGGCTGACGCTGGCGCCGGAAAAGGTTACATAGCCTCTGCATGGCTTACGAAGGGAAAAGGAGACCTGATCGGTTTGCTATTTTGGGAGAGGCATATTCCTTGGAATATGCCTGCACGTATGCCCTAACTGGGAACCTAGCCTCCCCTATATAAGGAGCGCTAGGGCCTCTGTAGAGGGGGTTCGCGGGTGAGTAGTTGGTTCTTTTGGTGAAAGTAGTGGTGAGAGTAAGAGAGCTTCTTCTTCCTCCTCTCCCCAATACAGCTCAAGGAGCATCTGTAAATGTAGTGAACATTGAGCATACAAAGCGTCTGTGTGTGGAATCACCACACTATCCCTCCCTGGATTCCTCTAGTGCATATTGGCCCCACCTTTAGCCTATCCATGGCATCTACCGTGATAGCACCACGACACGGATGCAAACATTGCGGATCCATTGACAAAGCCACTTCCACATCCAAACCATGAGGCGCACCTGAGAGCAATGGGCATTAGATGTCTAGACATGTGATGTCGGAAGATTGACTCTAGTGGAAGTGGGAGACTGTTGGGAATATGCCCTAGAGGCAATCATATATGATGTTATTCCCATTGTATTCATAAGATTTTTGTCCATGTATGAACTACTAATATGTATCATTGAATATGTGTATTCGATTGTGGTACTGCATATTCATGTTGTTCATAGTAATTGTCCTTGGTCGTTAAGGTTGTGTTGGACACACAGCTTAGACTAATGTGAAAGTCGGCAGATGACTCGGTTCCACTTGTCATGGGCATGGAGATGCTATTCTGACTTACACGGATTCGGCTAAAGAGTTTAGCGAGTTGGACATATCCATATTGAGATGCAACGAACAAGTCGTCATATGCATATCTCAATCAATATAATCCTTAGACCTGAGGTTATTGCACAATCCGAGTTGAGGATCACCGACTTAGGTTCTGTCAAACGTTGTTCTTTCACTGGGCAGTTATAAAGTCAGAGTCCGGGTCGACTGAGAATCAAGCTATGTGGTGTGAATAACCAAGACAAGATTTTGCCCCTCCATCTGGAGAGATATTCTCTGGGCCCTCTTGGAAGATATGATTCGGAAAGCATGGCCATGCGTGACTCGGTTAAGTGTTAACCGAGGCAACCGACTAAGACTTAGTCAGATGAATCACTTATCTCGGATCGAGAACGAGAGTCGGACTATTTAAGGGATGACGATCATTCGTCTATAGTCCGACAAGGTATATCGTGAGGCAAAAGGGACTCAGACGAAAGTGGCATTGAAAGGCATGTCGTCATGACTCTTTGGTACTTTGGAGTTGGCACATTCTGCTAGGAGCCGCTACCAACTGATCGGTCACGAGTGAGACTTGGATCGTGTCGGGGTCACCATGAGCCTGTCGGGTCACACACTTAAGAGCGGGAGCAAGTTTGAGTTAGACCCAAACAGGAAATCTATTTGGGTTGGACCCAAATAGAGACATGGACTTTGTCAGGAAGTGGGACTTGAAGTGGCTAATATAGGCCTTTTAGGAATGGGCCACAAGTGAGTGGACCCTACTTTCACTCCCTATATAAGCTGGGGCGCAGGTGCTTAGAGCAAGAGGTTAGGTCACTCCATGTGTTGGAAACCCTAGCCCCAGTCTGTCCTGTCGCCGCCGTACCGGACCTAGCAGTCCACCGTCGGTGCTCCTCCTCGTACATGTGGATACTGGCGAAGGTGCTGTACGTTCAGCACTTCGACGATCGTGGAACCGGAACGGATCGTGAGGTGTGGAACAGGAACGGATCGTGAGGACTACACTGCATCAAGCGACGTGCTTCATCGATTCCGCAACTACGCGTCTAGTGGTAATCCTCGTGGCCTTCTACCTGAGCTGGATCTTGGGATCACCGCATAGGGAAAAACTTTTATTTATCTCTGCGTGGCCCAACAACATGGATACACTATAGTCATTGCATGTCATTTCTTTTCATAAACCACATGGATCCATTATATGTCATTGTATGTGTGTTATTTTCCTAAACCACATGGATCCAATATATGTCATTGCATGTGTGTTCTTCTCATAAACCACATGGATCCACTAGAGTCATCGGATGTGTGTGTGTATTAGTGTTCATCGTTGTGGGTTTGGAAAAGAACACATGCAATGATGCCACTCCAACATGTGTCCAACCATGTCCAGGAACCCTACCAGCATGCTGGGATTCAACTATAGCTTGCATTGTATCACAAGTTTGAAAGATGCTGCATCACCACACGCACTTAGATGTGTGTGTGTATCAGTCTGCATCATTGTGTTTTTGGAAAAATAACACATGCAATGTTGTCACTCTAGCATGGGGTGTCCAACCATGTCTAGGAACCGTAGCAGCATGTTGGGATTCAACTGCAACACGCATTGTATCACCAGTTTGAAATATGTTGCATTACCACACCCACTTGGATGTGTGTGTGTGTATTAGTGTGCATCATTGTGGTTTTGGAAAAAGAACACATGCAATGATGCCACTCCAGCATGTGTCCAACCATGTCTAGGAATCCTAGCAGCATGCTGAGATTCAACTGCAACAAGCCATATATCACCAGTTTGAAAGATGTTGTATCACCACACCCACTTGGATGTGTGTGTATCAATGTGCATCATTGTGATTTTGCAAAAGAACACATGTAATCATGCCACTCTAGCATGTGTGTTCTTTTCAAAAACCACAGGGATTCACTAGATGTCATTGCGTGTGTGTTCTTTTCATAAACCACATGGATCCACTGATGTCATTGCATGTGTTTTCTATTCTTAAACCACATGAATCCACTAGATGTCATAGCATGTGTGTTCTTTTCATAAACAACATGGATCCACTAGATATCATTGCATGTTTGTTCTTTTCCTAAACCACATGGATCCACTAAATTCATTGCAAGTGTGTTCTTTTCATAAACCACATGGATCCAGTAGATGGCATAGCATGTTTGTTCTTTTCCTAAACCACATGGATCCACTGGTCATTGCATGTGTGTTCTTTTCATAAACCACATGGATCTACTATATGTCATTGCATGTGTGTTCTCTTCCTAAACCACATGGATCCACTATATGTCATTGCATATGTGTTCTTTTTAAAAACTACATGGATCCACTAGAGTCATTGGATGTGTGTGTATTAGTGTGCATAATTGTGGCTTTGTAAAAGAACACAAGCAATGATGGCACTCCAGCATGTGTCCAACCATGTCCAGGAACCCTAGTAGTATGCTAGGATTCAACTGCACTATGTGTTGTATCACCAGTTTGAAAGATGCTCCATCACCACACCAACTTGGATGTGTGTGTATCAGTGTGCATCATTGTGGCTTTGGAAAACAACATATGCAATGATGCCACTCCAGCATGTGTGTTTTTTTCTAAACCACATGGATCCACTAGTTGTCATTGCATGTGTTTTCTTTTCATAAACCACATGGATCCACAGATGTCATTACATGTGTGTTCTTGTCATAAACCACATGGATCCACTGGATGTCATTGCATGTGTGTTCATTTTATAAACCTCATGGATCCACTAGATGTCATTGCATGCGTGTTCTTTTCCTAAACCACATGGATCCACTAGAGTCATTGCATGTGTGTTCTTTTTTAAAGCACATGGATCCACTAGATGTCATTGCATGTGTGTTATTTTCCAAAACCACATGGGTCCACTATATGTCATTGCATGTGTGTTCTTTTCATAAACCACATGGATCCACTAGAGGCATTAGATGTGTGTGTGTCAGTGTGCATCATCGTGGTTTTGTAAGAGAACACATGCAATGATGCCACTCCAACATGTGGTGTCCAACCATGTTCAGGAACCCTAGCAGCATGCTAGGATTCAACTGGAACATGCATTGTATCACCAGTTTGAAAGATGTTGCATCACCACGCCCACTTGGATGTGTGTGTATCAGTGTGCATCATTGTGGTTTTGGAAAAAGCACACATGCAATGATTCCAATCCATAAAGTGTCCAACCATGTCTAGGAACCCTAGGAGCATGTTAGGATTCAACTGCAACATGCATTGTATCATCAGTTTGAAAGATGCTGCATTACCACACCCACTTGGATGTGTGCCTATCAGTGTGCATCATTGTGGTTTTGGAAAAGAACATATGCAATGATGCCACTCCAACATGTGTGTTCTTTTCCCTAAACCACATGGATCCACTAGATGTCATTGCATGTGTGTTCTATTCATAAACCACATGGATCCACTGATGTCATTGCATGTGTGTTCTATTCATAAACCACTTCGATCCACTAGAAGGCATTGCATCTGTGTTCTTTTCATAAACGACATGGATACATTAGATGTCATTGTATGTGTGTTATTTTCCTAAACCACATGGATCCACTAGAGTCATTGCATGTGTATTCTTTTCATAAACCACATGGATCCACTATATGTCAATTCATGTGTGTGCTTTTTCTAAACCACGTGGATCCACTAGAGTCATTGCATGTCTATTCTTTTCATAAACCACGTGGATCCATTAGATGTCATTGTATGTGTGTTCCTTTCCTAAACCACATGGATACACTATATGTCATTGCATGTGTGTTCTTTTCATACACCACATGGATCCACTAGAGTCATCGGATGTGTGTGTGTATTAGTGGCATCATTGTGGGTTTGGAAAAGAACACATGCAATGATGCCACTCCATCATGTGTCCAACCATGTCCAGGAACCCTAGCAGCATGCTGGGATTCAACTATAGCTTGCATTGTATCACAAGTTTGAAAGATGCTGCATCACCACACCCACTTGGATGTGTGTGTATCAGCGTGCATCATTGTGTTTTTTGGAAAAATAACACATGCAATGTTGTCACTCCAGCATGTGGTGTCCAACCATATCTAGGAACCGTAGCAGCATTTTGGGATTCAACTGCAACACGCATTGTATCACCAGTTTGAAATATGTTGCATTACCACACCCACTTGGATGTGTGTGTGTGTATTAGTGTGCATCATTGTGGTTTTGGAAAAAGAACACATGCAATGATGCCACTCCAGCATGTGTCCAACCATGTCTAGGAATCCTAGCAGCATGCTGAGATTCAACTGCAACCTGCCATATATCACCAGTTTGAAAGATGTTGTATCACCACACCCACTTGGATGTGTGTGTATCAATGTGCATCATTGTGATTTTGCAAAAGAACACATGTAATCATGCCACTCTAGCATGTGTGTTCTTTTCAAAAACCACAGGGATTCACTAGATGTCATTGCGTGTGTGTTCTTTTCATAAACCACATGGATCCACTGATGTCATTGCATGTGTTTTCTATTCTTAAACCACATGAATCCACTAGATGTCATAGCATGTGTGTTCTTTTCATAAACAACATGGATCCACTAGATATCATTGCATGTTTGTTCTTTTCCTAAACCACATGGATCCACTAAATTCATTGCAAGTGTGTTCTTTTCATAAACCACATGGATCCAGTAGATGGCATAGAATGTTTGTTCTTTTCCTAAACCACATGGATCCACTGGTCATTGCATGTGTGTTCTTTTCATAAACCACATGGATCTACTATATGTCATTGCATGTGTGTTCTCTTCCTAAACCACATGGATCCACTATATGTCATTGCATATGTGTTCTTTTTAAAAACTACATGGATCCACTAGAGTCATTGGATGTGTGTGTATTAGTGTGCATAATTGTGGCTTTGTAAAAGAACACAAGCAATGATGGCACTCCAGCATGTGTCCAACCATGTCCAGGAACCCTAGTAGTATGCTAGGATTCAACTGTAGTATGTGTTGTATCCCCAGTTTGAAAGATGCCCCATCACCACACCAACTTGGATGTGTGTGTATCTGTGTGCATCATTGTGGTTTTGGAAAACAACATATGCAATGATGCCACTCCAGCATGTGTGTTCTTTTGTTAAACCACATGGATCCAGTAGATGTCATTGCATGTGTTTTCTTTTCATAAACCACATGGATCCACTGACGTCATTGCATGTGTGTTCTTTTAATAAACCACATGGATCCACTAGATGTCATTTCATGTGTGTTATTTTCACAAACCACATATGGATCCACCATTATCATTACATGTGTGTTCTTTTCATAGACCACATATGGATCCACCAGTGTCATTGCATGTGTGTTCTTATCACAAACCACACATGGATCCACTAGTGTCATTATATGTCTGTTGTTTTCACAAACCACATATGGATCCCCTAGTGTCATTGCATGTGTGTTATTTTCATTAACCACAACTAGAGTCATTGCATGTGTTTTCTTTTCACAAACCACATATGGACCCACTAGAGTCATTGCATGTCTGTTGTTTTTATAAACCACATGGATCCACTAGTGTCATTGCATATGTGTTCTTTTAATAAACCACGGATAGAGTCACTGGATGTGTGTTTGTTTCTGAAAGAACATTTTATGATTTCCTATGTTTTGTGTGTTAGATAACAATACCATGGAATCTCTAATGTGTACTAAGTGTTGCAGGAAAGTTTTGAGTGTTTGGGGGGCCGGATTATCCGCCCCCATCATGGGCCAGATAATCCGGCCAGACCATCTTGGCAAAGAGAGCCCCTGTGTGAGTCTCTGTTCGGGGGCAGAATTTTCCCCAGACAGTCCGGCTCTAGGCGGATTTTCTCCCTGGACCGAATAATCCGGCCCTCATGTTGGGCCAGATAATCTGGCCCCAAGAGAATCGCCAAAGAAAGCCCCTGCGTGAGCTTCTGTCTTGGGGCGGAATTTACCCCGGATATTCAGTGGCTGGGGCAGATTTTTCCCCCAGCCAGATAATCCGGCCCTTCCCTAGGGCCGGATAATCAGGTCCCCGGGAGAAGGTGTCAAGGGCCAGCCTACGTGAGCTTCTAACCGTAGCCAGATTTTCTGCCGGATAATCCTAGTCTGGGGCGGAGTTTTCCCCAGGCCGGATAATCCGGCCCTCAATTGGGCCAGATAATCCGCCCCCCAAAAGCTCCAACAGCTTGGTTTTGGAAGGGGTATAAAAACACCTTCTTCCCCATCAAGCAGAACTCTTGATTCATTCGAAAAACATTAGACCCTTTGCAAGAGCTCTCTCTCTAGATCTCCCACTTCAACCACCTGAGAGCTTCGATCTTTGGGGGAATTGAAGGAATAGAAATTCTTCATCGCCATCATGAATCAAGCGCATCAACTCCTCTCCATTCATTTGGAGAAATCCCTGATCTAGTATTCTTTTCAATATCTAGATCTTATTCTTTGTTATGGATAACTTGTTCTTGTGGCAGCTTGTTGTCATTACGGGAGCCTCAAATTTGGTTGTGGAGTTGTGCCCCGCTAGTTGTGTAAAGGTGCCGGTACCCGCCTGGAAGGGTTCCTATAGTGGAAAGGTGGATTAGGCCTATGGTGGCGGGATCCATCGGGGAACAGGGTGAGGCCTATTATGGCATGGTGGTCTTAGTACCGCCCACCCCTCCAACACAGACGTACTTCCCTTAACAAGGAAGGAACTGTGGTAAAACAAATCCTGTGTCTCCGTGTGCTTCACTACGGTTCACTCGTTTCTCTTTCCACTCGCCTCTTACTTTCTAGTAGATAGGTTTGCATATAGGGAAATTCCTCCTAATAGTTTATCTAGAGAATTTACCCTTTGTGTTAAGCCTAAAATTGAAAAGCATTAAAATTTGAAGTAGCACCTATTCACCCCCGCTCTAGGTGCCCATACGATCCATTTCAATTAGTATCAGAGCCCCGGCTATTTATTCGGGCTTAACAGCCTAAGAGAAATATGGGTACCAAGGAGAATGGGAATGAGGCTGTGGAGAAGGTCACAATGGATGACCTCAAGACGTAAACAACCTTGTTGAAATGCTTTGAGACCAATACGGAGGAGATGCATCAAATGATTGCTCGCCTCACATCATCAATAGCCCCATCTCCATCCTCCTCTGAGGCCGCCACTCCCTCATCCAAGGAGAAGGCAAACACTGGATCCAAGGAAGATGGAGTGGTAGGTGAAAAACACAATGGTTCCACCTCCAAGGAGGGAAGTGGTAAGGAGGAATATAGTGAGGTTCATCACTTATATTCCCCCAACCCACCTATCCCTCATCCTCATATAAAAAATAGGGGTGATCCACCCAAGCTCATTACATCTTCATTTAATCAATGGCAATTCTTAATGAAGTCTCATGTTTGCAGCTCTTCTATTGAACTTTGGAGGATTATCGAAGAGGGTCTTCATATTGGAGATCACACCATCCTGACAAGAAGAGAAGTTGTGGATAGCCAATTGAACGCCTACAGCTCTCCACATGATATAGCTCGGAGTGGGTCCAAAGGACATGCCCCACATTGAACATCTCAACACAGCTAAAGAAGCTTGGGATGCTCTCACCAATCTCTTTATTGGGAATGAAAGCATGAGAAGGAATAGGTATGATTCCCTTAGTAATGAAGCTGAAGGATTCTACGTGTTGGATGGTGAAAACCAGGAAGACATGTATAGAAGACTCAAGGGCATCGCAACAACATTTAGAAAGCATGGAGCCACTCACATTGATGATGCTTGGATAAAAAGGAAATATGTGAGTGCTCTAATGCCTTTTGAGCCAACGGACTTGAAGAGCTTGCAAGGTAGACACAACTACCATAAAATGACATCCAATGAAGTCATGCAAGAAATGGCATCATTCAAAGTTGTTGCAAAGAACGCGGAAGATGCCCGTGCCCGTGCCATCGGAATGCAAAAGGGGGTCAATGCTACTCTAAAGGCTAATGTAGTTGAGCAAGATGAGGACGAAAGATATTTTGATGGTGCCTCCATGGACTGCTCTGATGAAGTCAAACGTGCTCATGGTGAGTACATGGCATTTTACACAAGGAACTTTTGGAAGGATCCTGCCAAGGCCAAGTCGGAACTCGAGCGCAAGAATGGGTCAAGTGGAAGAAGAGAAAGTGCCCCAAAACTGAGAACATGCTACAATTGTGGAGATAGGATGCACTTTGTGGCCGAGTGTCCATATCAAAATAGTGAAGACAATGGTGGCAGGCTCATCCTTAAAGAAAAACCCAAGGCGCCTAAGAAGAAGCCATTTGTCAAAAAGAATGGCCCTTACAAGAAGCAACCCAAGATCGTCTTGGTGGCACAAGAAGAATACTCCTCTACAAGTGAATATGAAGAGGATGAAGATAGTTCTCGCGAGGTCACTGCTATAGCCACCACATCGACTCCATCATCCTTCTTCGACTCGCCAAACGAGAACGTCATCAACAACAACGCCACTTGCCTTATGGCAAGAGGGTCCAAGGTATCAACTTCTAGTTCTTCATTCCCTAAGACTAACATAATTATGGATATGGATGATCATACTATTCTTAAAATGAAAGAAGAATTTATTGCTTTGGACAACTTTTTCACTAACTTGCAAGGTGAGCACAAACTTCATTTTGATGCTCTTATGAGTCAACTTTCCCAAGCCGAAGATCTCCTTGAAGAAAAGGGCTGAATTGAAAGAGAAGATGCCTTGGAGATAGCTTCGTTGAAGAATGCCTTGGAAGAAGTAGAGGAAGCTCGAGTATCTTTGGAAGAGAGAATCGAATCCATTGAGGAGTCACATGAAGGAGTTGTGGCTCAGCTCATCAAAGATCGTGACAACGCTCTTGTCAAGGTAAAGAAACTAAAGAAGGAAAATATTGAATTTGAGGCTTCTCATGACACACTCTCGGAGAAGTTTGATAAACTTGATATTGCTCACAAGGCATTGTAGAGTGAACACTCTACTCTAAATGAGTCTCATGAACAGCTCCAAACTCAATTGAGGAAGTATGATGTGCCAAACACCTCCACCTCCACAACAGCTCCAAACTCAATTGAGATCATTATGGTGATGTTTATGCTAGTTATGTAGGTCCTTATGATTGTTACATTCCTTGGTCTATTTGGGTTCTCAAGACCCTTGTCACTAACATGAGAGGACCCATTGAAAAATGGGTACCTAAAACACGGAAGTAACTTTCTTGCAGGGCTATGCTTCCGTGGGTCTAAATGGGTACTCGATAGAGGATGCACGAGTCACATGACCGGAAGCAAGGAGACCATCATGGAGATGCGGCCAAATCATGATCCTATGGTGACAAGTCAAAATCTGAGGTATTGGGTCTCGGCAAAGTTCTGGTGGCTCACGATATCTCTCTCGTCGACGTCATGCTTGTTGAGACCCTTCATTAAAATTTACTTTCAGTTTGCTCCCTTGGTAAGATGGGCTTTGTAGTTTTTATTGATGTTGATTTGGTGGTACTCTTGTGGAGTAAGTCTCTAAAAGTCTCTTTCGTGGGATATGTCGAAAATGACCTGTATGTGGTGGACTTTTCGGGGAAAACCACTACAGGCCTGATGTGTCTTTTCGGAAAGGCTGACGCGGGTTGGTTATGGCATCGCCGACTAGCCCACGTCAATATGAGGACTTTGCAAAGTCTCCACATGGGTGGCCACTTTCTTGGACCAAAAGAAAATGTCTCCTTTGCCAAAGATCGTGTTTGCAGGGCTTGTGTTGAAGGGAAAATTCATGACTCTCCTCATCGAAGGACGAATATTATTTCATCAAAAAGGATCTTGGAACTCCATCTCATGCACGCCTCTGTGTGAAGAAGTACTGCCTTGTGATCGTTGATGACTACTCAAGATACACTTGGGTCTATTTCTTCAAGTTGAAGAGCGAGACTCAACAAACGGTCATCGACTTTGCCAACGAGGTTCAACATCAACACAACGTCCCTATTCTGGCAAGAAGAAGTGATAACGGCTCCGAGTTCGAGAACTACACCTTAAATGAGTTCCTAAGTGAAGAGGGGATAAGACATCAATATTCCGCTGCGTACACCCCTCAACAAAATGGTGTTGCCGAGAGGAAGAACCGGACTCTGATGGATATAGCAAGGTCAATGCTAGCCGAATTCATGTCTCCATATAACTTCTGGGCTGAAGCAATCTCTACCGCTTGTCATTCATCCAACCGGTTATACCTTCGTAAAACCTTTGACAAGACTCCTTATGAAATACTCACCGGTAACAAGCCAAACATCTCATACTTTCGGGTATTCGGGTGTAAGTGTTTGTTTCTCATCAAGGGCGTTCGTTTATCTAAATTTGAGTCTAAGGCTTTACAAGGTATTTTTGTTGGTTACGGTGCCGAATCCCACACTTATAGAGTCTACAATAAGCTCTCCAGAACTGTTGTAGAATCTTGTAGTGTGGTGTTCGAGGAAAATGATGGCTCCCGTGTGGGGAAAGTTGATGTTTGTGATGCAGATGTTGAAATACCCCAAGATGCCATAAGAAGAATGTGTGTGAGATTTTCCACCCCATTCAGGAACCCCTTGTGGCGGATCGGGAAGGACAATGCTCTACTCATGAAGAGCCCTCATCTACACAGACTCAACATGTTCCAACCACGGGAGTAACATCTACACCATCTCCATCAATTGCTGAAGGTCAACATGCTCCTGGATGCTCCAGGCGAGATTATCCGGTCGACACCGGATTATCTGGCCACCTCTCCCCTGACGACCAAACTGCTCATTGTATTGAAGAAACCGCTACAAGCTCCAGGCCGGATTTTTCGGCTAACCCCGGATTATCCGGCCCCTCGCCAATTCAAGCAAGTTCTAGGCAGCCTGATGAAGTTGCAACAAGTTCTCCTAGGCCGGATTATCCGGCCTCACCCTCGGCTGGATTATCCAGCCCTAAAACACCTGATGATCAGTAGCCTCCTATTACGGCCGCTGACCTACCTCAAGGGCATGCTTCGTCATCTCCTATTACTGATAATGAGAATTCTAATCAAGGTCAAGCAAATGATTCCAACGAAGACTCAAGTGATGAAACTATTCCACCAAGAGACAACAAGCTTGTTGAACTTCGTCACAAGGCTCTTTAGTTAAGAGGTCATACTCTTGATAAAGTTGTGGGTGATCTTCGACAAAGGGTTTCCACAAGAAGGGAATTGGCAAGTTTTGGTGAGCATCAAGTTCACATCTCAATGGTGGAACCCAAGAAAGTTTTTGAATATCTTGAAGATCCGGACTGGGTTGTTGCTATGCATGAAGAATTGAATAACTTTGAGCGCAACAAGGTCTAGAAACTTGTAGAGAAGCCCAAGGATTGCCGCAATGTTATCGGCACTAAATGGATATTTAAAAAAAAGCAAGATGAGCATGGCATTGTTGTGAGGAACAAGGCAAGATTAGTGGCACAAGACTATTCCCAAGTTGAGGGCATTGACTTCGGCAAAACCTATTCCCATGTGGCTCGTGTTGAGTCCATCCATATCCTTCTTGCTTATGCTCCTCATAATAATTTTAAATTGTAGAAAATGGACGTTAAGAGCGCTTTTCTTAATGCTCCTCTACATGAGTTGGTATATGTAAAGCAACCCCCAGGATTTGAGGATCCTAACTTCCCGAACCATGTTTACAAACTCGATAAGGCACTCTATGGCCTTAAACAAGCCCCACGTGCGTGGTATGAGCACCTTAAAGAGCTGTTGCTAGACCGTGGCTTTGAAGTTGGGAAAATCAATCCCACTCTTTTTACTAAGAAGATTAAGGGGTAGCTCTTCGTATGCCAACTATATGTAGACAACATCATCTTTGGTTCTACTAATAAAGCTTTTAATGATGAATTTTCAAAGCTTATGACTAATCGGTTTGAGATGTCTATGATGGGGGAATTACGGTTCTTTCTTGGATTCGAGATCAAGCAACTTAGAGAAGGAACCTTCATAAATCAAGCTAAATACATCCAAGACATGCTAAAGAGATTCAAGATGACGGATCTTAATGGCATCGCCACTCTGATGCAAACAAAATGTCACCTTGAACTCAACGCCCACGGTAAAGATGTGGACCAAAAGGTATACCGGTCCATGATTGGCTCTCTTCTTTACCTCTGTGCATCTAGACCTGATATTGTGTTGAGTGTGGGGGTGTGTGCAAGGTATCAAGCACCTTCTAAATAAAGTCACTTAGTGGCGGTCAAGAGGATCTATCGATATTTGATTCGTTCCCCTAACTTTGGTCTATGGTATCCCAAGGGCTCCAATTTCTCTCTATGTGGTTATACTGATTCATATTGGGCTGGTGATAAGGATGATCGGAAAATCCACCTCTGGAGCTTGTCAGTTCTTGGGAAGATCTCTAGTGTGTTGGTCATCTAAAAAGCAGAATTGTATCTCTCTCTCCACCGTTGAAGCTGAATATGTTGCTGCTGCTAGTGCTTGCACTCAGTTATTATGGATGAGGCAAACTTTAAAGGAATACGGTGTCAATTGTGACAAAGTTCCTCTTTTATGCGATAATGAAAGTGCAATCAAAATGGCGTACAATCTGGTACATCACACAAGGACAAAGCATATTGAGATTTGGAATCATTTTATTCGTGACAATGTTGCTCGAGGCGATATTGATCTATCTTTTGTGAGCACGAAGAACCAACTTGCTAATATTTTCACGAAGCCACTTGATGAAGCAAGGTTTTTCTACTTGAGGAATGAGCTAAATATCGTTGATTCAAGGAGCTTGTCTTGATTACCCATGCACTCACTCGTACATCTCAGTCTTATTTGGTCTAGATGTGGGCATGGAAATATGGGGAGTGTGGTCCTAATTTATTGGGCTAACCCTCCCCCCATAATGCCGAAAGCAAGTCAAATCATTTCTCTTAATATCATTTTGTGATATGTGAGCTTATTGATGAGTCTTGGTCATGAACCCAAGATATATCTTCGCAGTGTCATACCAAACACTCCAACAAGGTGGCTTCGGCCACCGCCCTCTTCCATGGGAAGAGTTGGATTTATTTGGATCTTCTTGATCGTTTTAGATCCTCTCATGTTTTTATGGGAATCACAACTTTGGCTTTTAGTTGCTTTGATTCTTGCAAAGTTGAGTGTGTAGTACCATCTCAGTTTGGATCTCTTAATCCTAAGCCTTTCCCTACCCCTAAGCCATCTATTCTTGCACACAAGTCCCTTGTACACCTTGTGAGGGTGTTGTTTGGGGACGCGCGGGCCTGACTCTGTGTGTAACAGAAGTTCAGATTTTAGGCCGGATAATCTGGCCCTAGCGAATTTCGTTCTTAAGGGCAGGGGTCGGGGGGAAGGGCTCATAACGAGCAGCACTTCTCCCCCAACCCTCTCCCTATCCCTAGCCGCCGTCTACCGTCCCCCACTATCCCCGGAGCCGCTCCGGCCACCGGATTTTCTGGGCCTCCCCGGATCTTCTTCTCCACACCTCCGGGTACCTTCTCCTCCGTGTTCTTCCTCCAATGAGTGAGGGTAACTCCCTCTCTCCCCATCTTTGGCTAGATGTGATGGGTGGAACATCGTCTAGAAGGATGTTGTTTCGTGTAGGAATCGTAGTCTTGCAGTTTCTAGGCCCAATCTACTCCTTTGCATTGAATCTAGGCGATTATGAAAATTTCTGCCAGGGCCGGATTATCCTCCCCTGGCCAGGCCGGATAATCTGGCCTAACAGACTAAAAATTGGTTCAGTTTTTGTCTTGTTGTGTGCATTGAGTAGGATTGGACTATGAACTGTTGCCTACTTTTTCTACGCTCTCTCTTGGACTTGTGTGTATCCTTATCCTCGTGCTTTCGACCTTTCTCTCTTCACAGGTGGTTCTAGTGCTCCCAAGACTTACAAGCATCGTCCTCGTGGTCTCTATTTGCGGGTAGACAGTGAGGGTAATACTGTGGACAAAGTTGAGTTGAGGAGAAGAAAGAAAGAGGCTGACCGCATGGCTGAGCAAGAGAAGAGGGACAGATCCAGGAGGGGTGTGTCCAAGAGGAAGGGCAAAGAGCCCAAGATCAACTACAAGGCTATGGATCCAGTCACTTTTTCCTCTATCCATCACCGTGATCTGTTTACAGAGTTACCCAGTGATTTTGAGCTGGCTGATTCTCGCTTTTGGTGTGCTGAACAGAAAGGAATATATGAAGATGTGTATGCCAGGCTGAAGATAGGCCTATGCACCCGCTGATTCTTGCTGCGGATTTGGATAAGCCCCACCTTGTTGATACCATGTATGTGGCTGAGCGGATGGGGCTGCACCATCTCATGGCTCTCCAGTGCTCCTATGATTCTGAAGTTGTGAAGCAGTTATTTTACACTTTGGTTATTTGTGGTGATGAGCATAACACTATGAAGTGGATGACTTGTGGTAGGCCTATGACTACTGATTTCCGTGTGTTTGCTGAGGTGCTTGGGTACCCTTTCCGCAGCAGGGATCAGGCTAGTGGCCACCGTATCATCACCCAACTGAAGCCCAATAAAGATGCAATTCTCTCTCCGTGCACGATGGACAATTGTATTGTGGGCACCTTTGCTGGTCTTGCTCCAATATATGCTACCTTGGTGGGCCTCTTCCGTGATTCTATCACCCTGAGTGGAGGCAACAATGACAACATTCGTGGTCACCTTGTCCAGCTCCTAGCTTTCTCTCATGAGGTTGCCTCGTGCGAGGATGAGTCCATGCAGTACAAGTTGGATGTGTTGGACTTCATCTATCATGAATTGACTGATGCAATGTTGAACAGGCTGTCCATTCCGTATGCTCCCTACATTATGATGCTCATCAAGCACCTGCTCCCCTCTGAATAATTCAACATTGACGTTGTGCATTAGGCAAAGAAGATCTACACCAAGGTTCGGAAGACCTCTCACCCCTCTTCTGCTCCTGAGGGTCTCATGAGGGATGCTCGTGCTAGTGCTCGCAGGCCTCCTATGCCTCGCATTGCTCGTGAGATCAAGCAGCTGAACTGGTTCCAACAGAGCATTCTTTGCATGGGTGTGGACACACGCAAGGGCCAGTACGAGGCTTACAAGCAGCGCCATGAGTTGGCCCACTCTCAGAAGATCATCCTTCACCATGTGGCCGATGCTTCTGGTGATCCCCCTACTCCCTCTCCTCCCACACCATATACCTGGTGGAACTCTTCTTTTGGGCTTAACTATGAAGAGTTGGAGCGTCACTTGTTCCCTTTCGCTGCCACTACTGATGACGAGGACGATGACACCGAGGATCTTGAGGATGAGGGCGCAGATGGGAACGAGGGCGAGGATGACGACTATGAGTGATACCTTGGGGCGTTAGCATCGCTCTTCTTACTTTTTGGTGTCTCGATGCCAAAGGGGGAGAAGCAGTTCTATTAGGTCTCCGAGGATTTGCATGGGTCGGGCACAAGCATTTGCACTTTTTCATTTGTTTTTTTCTTCCTTGTTCCCATTTAGCATTGAACATTTGTGGTTTGTGGTTTGTATGAGACTTTGTGTTAGTGGACTTCTAGATTTGTCTCGTGGATTATGCCTATGGATTCATCTATCATATTCTTATGTTGGGTATCTATCTCGAGGAAGGCGCTTATATTGGTTGTCACATTGATAATAGTGGCTATATCAAGGACGCCTCTACATATATCGATGGTATGATTGTTGTTCATATTCAATGGAATAGACTCGCACCTATGTGTGTGCATTTGTATTCAAATACAAATTTCTAGTATGCACACATTAAGGGGGAGTCTCTTTCATATATTTATTGTTCGTGGTCTTGTGAACCTTTCTTGCAAATCCTAGTATTGCCATCTAACACCAAAAAGGGGGAGATTGAAAGAACATTTCATGATTTCCTATGTTTTGTGTGTTATATAACAATACCATGGAATCTCTAATGTGTACTAAGTGTTGCAGGAAAGTTTTCAGTGTTTGGGGGGGGGATTATCCGCCCCCATCATGGGCCGGATTATCCGGCCAGACGATCTTGGCAAAGAGAGCCCCTGCGCGAGTCTCTATTTGGGGGCGGAATTTTCCCCGGACAGTCTGGCTCTGGGGCGGATTTTCTCCCTAGACCGGATAATCCGGCCCTCATGTTGGGCCGGATAATCCGGCCCCAAGGGAATCGCCAAAGAGAGCCCCTACACGAGCTTCTGTCTGGGGGCAGAATTTCCCCCGGATATTCCGTGGCTGGGGCGGCTTTTTCCTCCAGCCGGATAATCCGGCCCTCCCCTAGGACCGGATAATCCGGTCCCCAGGAGAAGGTGTCAAGGGCCAGCCTGCACGAGCTTTTGTCCGTAGCCGGATTTTCTGCCAGATAATCCGAGTCTGGGGCGGAGTTTTCCCCAGGCCAGATAATCCAGCCCTCACTTGGGCCGGATAATCCGGCCCCCAAAGGCTCCAACGAATTGGTTTTGGAAGGGGTATAAAGACCCCTTCTTCCCCATCGAGCAGAACTCTTGATTCATTCGAAAAACATCAGACCCTTTACAAGAGCTCTCTCTCTAGATCTCCCGCTTCAACCACCCGAGGGCTTCGATCTTTGGGGGAATTGAAGGAGGAGAAAATCTTCATCGCCATCACGAATCAAGCGCATCAACTCCTCTCCATTAATTTGGAGAAATCCCTAATCTTGTATTCTTGTCAATATCTAGATATTGTTCTTTGTTATTGATAACTTGTTTTTGTGGCAGCTTGTTGACATTACGGTAGCCTCCAATTTCGTTTTGGAGTTGTGCCCCGCTAGTTGTGTAAAGGCGCTGGTACCCGCCTCAAAGGGTTCCTATAGTGGAAAGGTGGATCATGCCTTTGGTGGTGGGATCCATCGGAGAATAGGGTGAGGCCTATTGTGGCATGGTGGTCTTAGTACCGCCCACCCCTCCAACGCAGACGTACTTCCCTTAACAAGGAAGGAACTGCGGTAAAACAAATCCTATGTCTCCGCGTGCTTTACTATGGTTCACTCGTTCCTCTTTCCACTTGCCTCTTACTCGCTAGTATATAGCTTTGCATATAGGGAAATTCCTCCTAATAGTTATCTAGAGAATTTACCCTTTGTATTAAGCCTAAAATTGAAAAGCATTAAAATTTGAAGTAGCACCTATTCACCCCCCCTCTAGGTGCCCATACGATCCATTTCAGTTTCATAAACCACAACTAAAGTCATTGTATGTGTGTTCTTTTCACAAACCACATATGGATCCCCTAGTGTAATTGCATGTGTGTTCGTTTCATTAACCACAGCTAGATTCATTGCATGCCTGATATTTTCACAAACCACATAAGGACCCACTAGAGTCATTTCAGTGTGTTCTTTTCAGAAACCACATATGGATCCACCAGAGTCATTGCATGTATGTTCTTTTCATAAACCACATGGATCCACTTGTGTCATTGCATGTGTGTTCTTTTCATAAACGATAGCTAGAGTCACTGGATCTGTGTTCTTTTCATTAACCACAACTAGAGTCATTGCATGTATGTTCTTTTCACAAACAACATATGGATCCAACAGAGTCATTGCATGCCTGTTCTTTTCATAAACCACATATGGATCCACCAGAGTCATTGCATGTGTGTTCTTTTCATTAACCACAGCTAGAGTCATTGCATGTCTGTTCTTTTCACTAACCACATAAGGATCCACCAGAGTCATTTCATGTGTGGTCTTTTCACAAAACACATATGGATCCACCAGAGTACATGTCTATTCTTTTCTTAAACCACATGGATCCACCAGTGGCATTGCATGTGTGTTCTTTTAATAAACCACAGTTAGTCATTGGATGTGTGTTCTTTTCATAAACCACAACTAGATTCATTTCATGTGTTTTCTTTTCAGAAACCACATATGGATCCACTAGTGTCATTGCATGTGTGTTATTTTCATTAACCATAGCTAGAGTCATTGTATGTCTGTTCTTTTCACAAACCACATATGGATCCACCAGAGTCATTGCATGTCTGTTCTTTTCATAAACCACATGGATCCACCAGTGGTATTGCATGTGTGTTATTTTAATAAACCACAACTAGAGTCATTCGATGTGTGTTCTTTTCATAAATCATAACTAGATTCGTTTCATGTGTTTTCTTTTCACAAACCACATATGGATCCACCAGTGTCATTGCATGTGTGTTGTTTTAATTAACCAACTAAAGTCATTGCATGTCTGTTCTTTTCACAAACCACATATGGATCCACCAGATCAATTGCATGTCTGTTCTTTGCATAAACCACATATCGATCCACCAGAGTCATTGCATGTCTGTTCTTTTCATAAACCACATGAGCTTGTGTGTTCTTTTCACAAAGCACATATGGATCCACGAGTGTCATTGAATGTGTGTTCTTTTCCTAGAGTCATTGTATGTTTGTTCTTTTCACAACCACATATGGATCCACTAGAGTCATTGCATGCCTGTTCGTTTCATAAACCACATATGGATCCACCAGAGTCATTGCATGTCTGTTCTTTTCATAAACCACAGGAGCACGTGTGTTCTTTTCACAAACCACATATGGATCCACCAGTGTCATTGAATGTGTGTTCTTTTCCTAAAACACATAAGGATCCACCAGAGTCATTTCATGTGTGTTCTTTTCATGAACCACAACTAGAGTCATTGCATGTGTGTTCTTTTCACAAACCACGTATGGATCCACGAGTGCGATTACACGTGTGTTCTTTGCATAGACCACATATGGATCCACCAGTGGCATTGCATCTGTGTTGTTTTCACAAACCACATATTGATCCACCAGTGTCATTGCATGTCTGTTCTTTTCACAAACCACATATGGATCCCCTAGTGTCATTGGATGTCTGTTCTTTTCATTAAAAACCACTAGAGTCATTGCATGTGTTTTCTTTTCACAAACCACATATGGATCCACTAGAATCATTACACGTCTGTTCTTTTCATAAACCACATATGGATCCACTAGAGTCATTGCATGTCTATTCTTTTCATAAACCACATGGATCCACCAGTGTCATTGCATGTGTGTTCTTTTAATAAACCACGGATAGAGTCATTGGATGTGTGTTCTTTTCATAAAGTACAACTAGAGTCATTGCATGTGTGTTCTTTTCACAAACCACATATGGATCCCCTAGTGTCATTGCATGTGTGTTCGTTTAATTAAGCACAACTAGATTCATTGCATGTTTGTTCCTTTCAGAAACCACATAATGATCCACCAAAGTCATTGCATGTCTGTTCTTTTCATAAACCACATGAGCACATGTGTTCTTTTCACAAACCACAGATGGATCCACCAGTGTCATTGAATGTGTGTTCTTTTCCTAAAACACATAAGGATCCACCAGAGTCATTTCATGTGTGTTCTTTTCATGAACCACAACTAGAGTCATTGCATGTGTGTTCTTTTCACAAACCACGTATGGATCCACGAGTGCGATTACACGTGTGTTCTTTGCATAGACCACATATGGATCCACCAGTGGCATTGCATCTATGTTCTTTTCACAAACCACATATTGATCCACCAGTGTCATTGCATGTCTGTTCTTTTCACAAACCACATATGGATCCCCTAGTGTCATTGGATGTGTGTTCTTTTCATTAACAACCACTAGAGTCATTGCATGTGTTTTCTTTTCACAAACCACATATGGATCCACCAGAGTCATTACACGTCTGTTCTTTTCATAAACCACATATGGATCCACCAGAGTCATTGCATGCCTATTCTTTTCATAAACCACATGGATCCACCAGTGTCATTGCATGTGTGTTCTTTTAATAAACCATGGATAATCATTTGATGTGTGTTCTTTTCATAAACTACAACTAGAGTCATTGCATGTGTGTTATTTCACAAACCACATATGGACCCACTTATGTCATTGAATGTGTGTTCTTTTCACAAACCACATATGGATCCCCTAGTGTCATTGCATATGTGTTCGTTTAATTAAGCACAGCTCGATTCATTGCATGTTTGTTCCTTTCAGAAACCACATAATGATCCACTAGAGTCATTTCATGTGTGTTCTTTTCACAAGCCTCATATGGATCCACCAGAGTCATTGCATGTATGTTCTTTTCATAAACCACATGGATCCACTTGTGCCATTACATGTGTGTTCTTTTCATAAACGACAACTAGACTCATTGGATATGTGTTCCTTTCATTAACCACAGCTAGAGTCATTGCATGTCTGATCTTTTCACAAACAATATATGGATCCACTAGAGTCATTGCATGCATGTTCTTTTCATAAACCACATATGGATCCACCAGAGTCATTGCTTGTGTGTTCCTTTCATTAACCACAGCGAGATCATTGCATGTCTGTTCTTTTCACAAACCACATAAGGATCCACCAGAGTCATTTCATGTGTGTTCTTTCCACAAACCACATATGGATCCAACCAGAGTCATTGCATGTCTGTTCTTTACATAAACCTCATGGATCCATTAGTGGCATTGCATGTGTGTTCTATTAATAAACCACATCTAGCCTCATTGGATGTGTGTTCTTTTCATAAACCACAACTACATCCATTTCATGTGTTTTCTTTTCACAAACCACGTATGGATCCGCTAGTGTCATTGCATATGTGTTCTTTTCATTAACAACAGCTAGAGTCATTGCATGTATGTGCTTTTCACAAACCACATATGGTTCCACCAGAGTCATTGCATGTATGTTCCTTTCATAAACCACATGGATCCACCAGTGGCATTGCATGTGTGTTATTTTAATAAACCGCAGTTAGATTCATTGAATGTGTGTTCTTTTCATAAACCACAACTAGATTCATTTCATGTGTTTTCTTTTCACAAACCACATATGGATCCACTAGTGTCATTGCACGTGTGTTCTTTTCATTAACCACAGCTAAAGACATTACATGTCTGTTCTTTTCACAAACCACATATGGATACACCAAAGCCATTGCATGTATGGTCTTTTCATAAACTACATATGGATCCACCAGAGTCATTGCATGTCTGTTATTTTCATAAACCACGTGAGCATGTGTGTTCTTTTCACAAAGCACATATGGATCCACTAGTGTTATTGTATGTTTGTTCTTTTCACAACCACATATGGATCCACCAGAGCCATTGCATGCATGTTGTTTTCATAAACCACATATGGATCCACCAGAGTCATTGCACGTCTATTCTTTTCATAAATGACATCAGCATGTGTGTTCTTTTCACAAACCACATATGGATCCCCCAATGTCATTGAATGTGTGTTCTTTACGTAAAACACATATGGATCCACCAGAGTCATTGCATGTGTATTCTTTTCATGAACCACAACTAGAGTCATTGCATGTGTGTTCTTTTCAAGAACCACAACTAGAGTCATTGCATGTGTGTTCTTTTCACAAACCACATATGGAGCCACCCTTGTCATTGAATGTGTGTTCTTTTCACAAACCACATATGGATCCCCTAGTTTCATTGCATGTGTGTTTGTTTAATTAACCATAGCTAGATTCATTGCATGTTTGTTCTTTTCACAAACCACATAAGGATCCACTAGAGTCATTTCATGTGTGTTGTTTTCACAAGCCACATATGGATCCACCAGAGTCATTGCATGTATGTTTTTTTCATAAAGCACATGGATCCACTTCTGTCATTGCATGTGTGTTCTTTTCATAAACGATAGCTAAACTCATTGGATGTGTGTTCTTTTCATTAACCACAACTAGAATCATTGCGTGTATGTTCTTTTCAAAAACAACATATGGATCCACCAGAGTCATTGCATGCATGTTATTTTCATAAACCACATATGGATCCACCAGAGTTATTGCATGTGTGTTCTTTTCATTAACCACAGCTAGAGTCATTGCATGCCCGTTCTTTTCACTAACCACATAAGGATCCACCAGAGTCATTTCATGTGTGTTCTTTTCATAAACCACATATGGATCAACCAGAGTCATTGCATGTCTGTTCTTTTCATAAACCTCATGGATCCATTAGTGGCATTGCATGTGTGTTCTTTTAATAAACCACGGCTAGACTCATTGGATGTGTGTTCTTTTCATAAACCCCAACTAGATTCATTTCACTTGTTTTCTTTTCATAAACCACGTATGGATCCACTAGTGTCATTGCATGTGTCTTCTTTTTTCAGTAACAACAGCTGGAGTCATTTCATGTCTGTTCTTTTCACAAACCACATATGGATCCACCAGAGTCATTGCATGTATGCTGTTTTCATAAACCACATGGATCCTCTAGTGGCATTGCATGTGTCTTCTTTTAATAAACCACAGCTAGAGTCATTGAATGTGTGTTCTTTTCATAAACCACAACTTGATTCATTTCATGTGTTTTCTTTTCACAAACCACATATGGATCCACTAGTGTTATTGCATGTGTGTTCTTTTCATTAACCACAGCTCAAGTCATTACATGTCTGTTCTTTTCACAAACCACATATGGATCCACCAGAGCCATTGCATTTATGTTCTTTTCATAAACCACATGTGGATCCACCAGAGTCATTGCATGTCTCTTCTTTTCATAAATCACATGAGCATGTGTGTTCTTTTCACAAACCACATATGGATCCACCAGTGTCATTGAATGTGTGTTCTTTACCTAAAACACATATGGATCCACTAGAGTCATTGCATGTGTATTCTTTTCATGAACCACAACTAGAGTCATTGCATGTGTGTTCTTTTCATGAACCACAACTAGAGTCATTGCATGTGTGTTCTTTTCACAAACCACATATGGACCCACACTTTTCATTGAATGTGTGTTCTTTTCACAAACCACATATGGATCCCCTAGTTTCATTGCATGTGTGTTCGTTTAATTAACCATAGCTAGATTCATTGCATATTTGTTCTTTTCACAAACCACATAAGGATCCACTAGAGTCATTTCATGTGTGTTCTTTTCACAAGCCACATATGGATCCACCAGAGTCATTTGATGTATGTTATTTTCATAAACCACATGGATCCACTTCTGTCATTCCATGTGTGTTCTTTTCATAAACGATAGCCAGACTCATTGGATGTGTGTTCTTTTCACAAACCACATATGGATCCCCTAGTGTCATTGCATGTGTGTTCGTTTAATTAAGCACAACTAGATTCATTGCATGTTTGTTCCTTTCAGAAACCACATAATGATCCACCAAAGTCACTGCATGTCTGTTCTTTTCATAAACCACATGAGCACATGTGTTCTTTTCACAAACCACAGATGGATCCACCAGTGTCATTGAATGTGTGTTCTTTTCCTAAAACACATAAGGATCCACCAGAGTCATTTCATGTGTGTTCTTTTCATGAACCACAACTAGAGTCATTGCATGTGTGTTCTTTTCACAAACCACGTATGGATCCACGAGTGCGATTACACGTGTGTTCTTTGCATAGACCACATATGGATCCACCAGTGGCATTGCATCTATGTTCTTTTCACAAACCACATATTGATCCACCAGTGTCATTGCATGTCTGTTCTTTTCACAAACCACATATGGATCCCCTAGTGTCATTGGATGTGTGTTCTTTTCATTAACAACCACTAGAGTCATTGCATGTGTTTTCTTTTCACAAACCACATATGGATCCACCAGAGTCATTACACGTCTGTTCTTTTCATAAACCACATATGGATCCACCAGAGTCATTGCATGCCTATTCTTTTCATAAACCACATGGATCCACCAGTGTCATTGCATGTGTGTTCTTTTAATAAACCATGGATAATCATTGGATGTGTGTTCTTTTCATAAACTACAACTAGAGTCATTGCATGTGTGTTATTTCACAAACCACATATGGACCCACTTATGTCATTGAATGTGTGTTCTTTTCACAAACCACATATGGATCCCCTAGTGTCATTGCATATGTGTTCGTTTAATTAAGCACAGCTCGATTCATTGCATGTTTGTTCCTTTCAGAAACCACATAATGATCCACTAGAGTCATTTCATGTGTGTTCTTTTCACAAGCCTCATATGGATCCACCAGAGTCATTGCATGTATGTTCTTTTCATAAACCACATGGATCCACTTGTGCCATTACATGTGTGTTCTTTTCATAAACGACAACTAGACTCATTGGAT
>OU342745.1:161529398-161651595 GCA_910589775.1 Avena eriantha
TTTCATTAACCACAGCTAAAGACATTACATGTCTGTTCTTTTCACAAACCACATATGGATACACCAAAGCCATTGCATGTATGGTCTTTCATAAACCACATATGGATCCACCAGAGTCATTGCATGTCTGTTATTTTCATAAACCACGTGAGCATGTGTGTTCTTTTCACAAAGCACATATGGATCCACTAGTGTTATTGTATGTTTGTTCTTTTCACAACCACATATGGATCCACCAGAGCCATTGCATGCATGTTGTTTTCATAAACCACATATGGATCCACCAGAGTCATTGCACGTCTATTCTTTTCATAAATGACATCAGCATGTGTGTTCTTTTCACAAACCACATATGGATCCCCCAATGTCATTGAATGTGTGTTCTTTACGTAAAACACATATGGATCCACCAGAGTCATTGCATGTGTATTCTTTTCATGAACCACAACTAGAGTCATTGCATGTGTGTTCTTTTCAAGAACCACAACTAGAGTCATTGCATGTGTGTTCTTTTCACAAACCACATATGGAGCCACCCTTGTCATTGAATGTGTGTTCTTTTCACAAACCACATATGGATCCCCTAGTTTCATTGCATGTGTGTTTGTTTAATTAACCATAGCTAGATTCATTGCATGTTTGTTCTTTTCACAAACCACATAAGGATCCACTAGAGTCATTTCATGTGTGTTGTTTTCACAAGCCACATATGGATCCACCAGAGTCATTGCATGTATGTTTTTTTCATAAAGCACATGGATCCACTTCTGTCATTGCATGTGTGTTCTTTCATAAACGATAGCTAAACTCATTGGATGTGTGTTCTTTTCATTAACCACAACTAGAATCATTGCGTGTATGTTCTTTTCAAAACAACATATGGATCCACCAGAGTCATTGCATGCATGTTATTTTCATAAACCACATATGGATCCACCAGAGTTATTGCATGTGTGTTCTTTTCATTAACCACAGCTAGAGTCATTGCATGCCCGTTCTTTTCACTAACCACATAAGGATCCACCAGAGTCATTTCATGTGTGTTCTTTTCATAAACCACATATGGATCAACCAGAGTCATTGCATGTCTGTTCTTTTCATAAACCTCATGGATCCATTAGTGGCATTGCATGTGTGTTCTTTTAATAAACCACGGCTAGACTCATTGGATGTGTGTTCTTTTCATAAACCCCAACTAGATTCATTTCACTTGTTTTCTTTTCATAAACCACGTATGGATCCACTAGTGTCATTGCATGTGTCTTCTTTTTTCAGTAACAACAGCTGGAGTCATTTCATGTCTGTTCTTTTCACAAACCACATATGGATCCACCAGAGTCATTGCATGTATGCTGTTTTCATAAACCACATGGATCCACTAGTGGCATTGCATGTGTCTTCTTTTAATAAACCACAGCTAGAGTCATTGAATGTGTGTTCTTTTCATAAACCACAACTTGATTCATTTCATGTGTTTTCTTTTCACAAACCACATATGGATCCACTAGTGTTATTGCATGTGTGTTCTTTTCATTAACCACAGCTCAAGTCATTAGATGTCTGTTCTTTTCACAAACCACATATGGATCCACCAGAGCCATTGCATTTATGTTCTTTTCATAAACCACATGTGGATCCACCAGAGTCATTGCATGTCTCTTCTTTTCATAAATCACATGAGCATGTGTGTTCTTTTCACAAACCACATATGGATCCACCAGTGTCATTGAATGTGTGTTCTTTACCTAAAACACATATGGATCCACTAGAGTCATTGCATGTGTATTCTTTTCATGAACCACAACTAGAGTCATTGCATGTGTGTTCTTTTCATGAACCACAACTAGAGTCATTGCATGTGTGTTCTTTTCACAAACCACATATGGACCCACACTTTTCATTGAATGTGTGTTCTTTTCACAAACCACATATGGATCCCCTAGTTTCATTGCATGTGTGTTCGTTTAATTAACCATAGCTAGATTCATTGCATGTTTGTTCTTTTCACAAACCACATAAGGATCCACTAGAGTCATTTCATGTGTGTTCTTTTCACAAGCCACATATGGATCCACCAGAGTCATTTGATGTATGTTATTTTCATAAACCACATGGATCCACTTCTGTCATTCCATGTGTGTTCTTTTCATAAACGATAGCCAGACTCATTGGATGTGTGCTCTTTTGATTAACCACAGCTAGAATCATTGCATGTATGTTCTTTTCACAAAAAAATATATGGATCCACCAGAGTCATTGCATGCATGTTCTTTTCATAAACCACATATGGATCCACCAGAGACGTTGCATGTGTGTTCTTTTCATTAACCACGGCTAGAGTCATTGCATGCCCGTTCTTTTTACAAACCACATGAGGATCCACCAGAGTCATTTCATGTGTGTTCTTTTCATCAACCACATATGGATCCACCAGAGTCATTTCATGTCTGTTCTTTTCATAAACCTCATGGATCCATTAGTGGCATTGCATGTGTGTTCTTTTAATAAACCATAGCTAGACTCATTGGATGTGTGTTCTTTTCATAAACCACAACTAGATTCATTTCATTTGTTTTCTTTCCACAAACCACGTATGGATCCACTAGTGTCATTGCATGTGTGTTCTTTTTTAGTAACAACAGCTAGAGTCATTTCATGTATGTTGTTTTCACAAACCACATATGGACCCACCAGAGTCATTGCATGTGTGCTGTTTTCATAAACCACATGGATCCACTAGTGGCATTGCATGTGTGTTCTTTTAATAAACCACAGATAGAGTCATTGGATGTGTGTTCTTTTCATAAACCACAACTAGATTCATTTCATGTGTTTTCTTTTCACAAAACACATATGGATCCACTAGTGTTATTGCATGTGTGTTCTTTTCATTAACCACAGCTAAAGTCATTACATGTCTGTTCTTTTCCCAAACCACATATGTATCCACCAGAGCCATTGCATTTATGTTCTTT
The DNA here is from genome assembly GCA_910589775.1 of Avena eriantha. Taxonomy (NCBI): domain Eukaryota; kingdom Viridiplantae; phylum Streptophyta; class Magnoliopsida; order Poales; family Poaceae; genus Avena; species Avena eriantha. Next base: position 161,532,374 of record OU342745.1, read on the forward strand.
TCATAAACAACATATGGATCCACCAGAGTCATTGCATGTCTCTTATTTTCATAAATCACATGAGCATGTGTGTTCTTTTCACAAACCACATATGGATCCACAAGTGTCATTGAATGTGTGTTCTTTACCTAAAACACATATGGATCCACTAGAGTCATTGCATGTGTATTCTTTTCATGAACCACAACTAGAGTCATTGCATGTGTGTTCTTTTCATGAACCACAACTAGAGTCATTGCATGTGTGTTCTTTTCACAAACCACATATGGACCCACACTTGTCATTGAATGTGTGTTCTTTTCACAAACCACATTTGGATCCCCTAGTTTCATTGCATGTGTGTTCGTTTAATTAACCGTAGCTAGATTCATTGCATGTTTGTTCTTTTCACAAACCACATAAGGATCCACTAGAGTCATTTCATGTGTGTTCTTTTCACAAGCCACATATGGATCCACCAGAGTCATTGGATGTATGTTCTTCTCGTAAACCACATGGATCCACTTATGTCATTGCATGTGTGTTCTTTTCATAAACGATAGCCTGACTCATTGGATGTGTGTTATTTTGATTAACCACAGCTAGAATCATTTCATGTATGTTTATATGGATCCACCAGAGTCATTGCATGCATGTTCTTTTCATAAACCACATATGGATCCACCAGAGTCATTGCATGTGTGTTCTTTTCATTAACCACGGCTAGAGTCATTGCATGCCCGTTCTTTTCACAAACCACATGAGGATCCACCAGAGTCATTTCACGTGTGTTCTTTTCATAAACCACATATGGATCCACCAGAGTCATTTCATGTCTGTTCTTTTCATAAACCTCATGGATCCATTAGTGGCATTGCATGTGTGTTCTTTTAATAAACCATAGCTAGACTCATTGGATGTTTGTTCTTTTCATAAACCACAACTAGATTCAGTTCATTTGTTTTCTTTTCACAAACCACATATGGATCCACCAGAGTCATTGCATGTATGCTATTTTCATAAACCACATGGATCCACTAGTGGCATTGCATGTGTGTTCTTTTAATAAACCACAGCTAGAGTCATTGGATGTGTGTTCTTTTCATAAACCACAACTAGATTCATTTCATGTGTTTTCTTATCACAAACCACATATGGATCCACTAGTGTTATTGCATGTGTGTTCTTTTCATTAACCACAGCTAAAGTCATTACATGTCTATTCTTTTCACAAACCACATATGGATCCACCAGAGCCATTGCATTTATGTTCTTTTCATAAACAACATATGGATCCACCAGAGTCATCGCATGTCTCTTCTTTTTGTAAATCACATGAGCATGCGTGTTCTTTTCACAAACCACATATGGATCCACCAGTGTCATTGAATGTGTGTTCTTTACCTAAAACACATATGGATCCACTAGAGTCATTGCATGTGTATTCTTTTCATGAACCACAACTAGAGTCATTGCATGTGTGTTCTTTTCATGAACCACAACTAGAGTCATTGCATGTGTTTTCTTTTCACAAAGCACATATGGACCCACACTTGTCATTGAATGTGTGTTCTTTTCACCAACCACATATGGATCCCCTAGTGTCATTGCATGTGTGTTCGTTTAATTAACCATAGCTAGATTCATTGCATGTTTGTTATTTTCACAAACCACATAAGGATCCACTAGAGTCCTTTCATGTGTGTTATTTTCGCAAGCCACATATGGATCAACGAAAGTCGTTGAATGTATGTTCTTTTCATAAACCTCATGGATCCACTTGTGTCATTGCATGTGTGTTCTTTTCATAAACGATAGCTATACTCATTGGATGTGTGTTCTTTTCATTAACCACACCTAGAATCATTGCATGTATGTTCTTTTCAAAAACAACATATGGATCCACCAGACTCATTGCATGCATGTTCTTTTCATAAACCATATATGGATCCACTAGAGTCATTGCATCTGTGTTCTTTTCATTAACCACAGCTAGAGTCATTGCATGTCTGTTCTTTTCACAAACCACATAAGGATCCACCAGAGTCATTTCATGTGTGTTCTTTTCACAAACCACATATGGATCCACCAGAGTCACTGCATGTCTATTCTTTTCGTAAACCTCATGGATCCATTAGTGGCATTGTATGTGTTTTTTTAATAAACCACAGCTAGACTCATTGGATGTGTGTCCTTTTCATAAACCACAACTAGATTCATTTCATGTCTTTTCTTTTCACAAACCACGTATGGATCCAGTAGTGTCATTGCATGTGTGTTCTTTTCATTAACAACAACTAGAGTCATTGCATGTTTGTTCTTTTCACAAACCACATATGGATCCACCAGAGTCATTGCATGTATCTTCTTTTCATAAACCACATAGATCCACCAGTGGAATTGGATGTCTGTTCTTTTAATAAACCATAGCTAGAGTCATTGGATGTGTGTTCTTTTCATAAACCACAAATAGATTCATTTCATGTGTTTTCTTTTCACAAACCACATATGGATCCACTAGTGTCATTGCATGTGTGTTCTTTTCATTAACTACAGCTAAAGTCATTACATGTGTGTTCATTTCACAAACCACATATGGATCCACCAGAGCCATTTCATGTATGTTCTTTTCATAAACCACATATGGATCCACTAGAGTCATTGCATGTCTCTTCTTTTCATAAATCACAACTAGAATGTGTGTTCTTTTTACAAAGCACACATGGATCCACCAGTGTCACTGAATGTGTGTTCTTTTCCTAGAGTATTTGCTTTCAAGTTCTTTTCATAAACCACATATGGATCCACCAGAGTCATTGCGTGTGTGTTCTTTTTCTAAATCATATGAGCATATGTGTTCTTTTCACATACCACATATGGATCCATCAGTGTCATTGAATGTGTGTTCCTTACCTAAAACACATATGGATCCACCAGAGACATTGCATGTGTATTCTTTTTTCTTGAACCACAACTGGAGTCATTGCATGTGTGTTCTTTTCATGAACCACAACTAGAGTCATTGCATGTGTGTTCTTTTCACAAACCACATATGGACCCACCTTTGTCATTGAATGTGTGTTCTTTTCACAAACCACATATGGATCCCCTAGTGTCATTGCATCTGTGTTTGTTTAACTAACCATAGCTAGATTTATTGCATGTTTGTTATTTTCACAAACCACATAAGGATCCACTACAGTCATTTCATGTGTGTTCTTTTCACAAGCCATATATGGATCCACCAGAGTCATTGCATGTATGTTCTTTTCATAAACCACATGGATCCACTTGTGTCATTGCATGTGTGTTCTTTTCATAAACGGCAACTAGACTCATTGGATGTGTGTTCTTTTCATTAACCACAGCTAGAATCATTGCATGTCTGTTCTTTTCACAAACTACATATGGATCCACCAGAGTCATTGCATGTGTGTTCTTTTCATTAACCACAGCTAGAGTCATTGCATGTCTGTTCTTTTCACAAACCACATAAGGATCCACTAGAGTCATTTCATGTGTGTTCTTTTCACAAACCACATATGGATCCACCAGAGTCATTGCATGTCTGTCTTGTCATAAACCTCATGGATCCACTAGTGGCATTGCATGTGTGTTCTTTTAATAAACCACAGCTAGAGTCATTGGATGTGTGTTCTTTTCATACACCACAACTAGATTCATTTCATTTGTTTTATTTTCAAAAACCACATATGGATCCACTAGTGTCATTGTGTTGGAAATATGCCCTAGAGATAAATAGTAATAAGGACTATTATCATATTTCATATAGTTTATGATTAAGTTTTATATCATGCTATAACTGTATTGAGTGGAAACATCAATACACGTGTGATATATAAACAACCAGGGGTTCCCAGTGAAACTCTAGTCACTGGTTCATGTAACTACCTCGGTGAATTACGCTCTTAGTTACATGCCTGGATGAGCGAAAGTGGTTAAAATAGTACGGTGGGGCCCAGGGCCACTCACGGTAGACCTTTCGGCCGTCCTAACCACTTTCAGAACCTCGAGACAAGAACGAGCGGCGTAATCGGCAGGCGAAGGGATCAACTACATACACAAGTGAGTATGTATGCAAGCCACATACAACAGTCCTTAGAGCCATTCCAACTAAAAGAAATAGAAATATTGCAATACAGCAAGATTCAAATATCCTAGATAGAGATAATATTTTAGGATAGCTCCACATACATCAAACATCAGAGTATCAGGCGAAAGCGGAAAACAATATCCGAGTACGGATAAGAAGCAAATCGGCATAAGATGCCACATAAATAAACACATCCCGCCCACAGATCTCACGGATCCCCGTTCCCGGAATCTCTACACCGAGTGATCGTTGCCAACATCATCTGTCTCCTCCACCCAGTATCCATCTTGCGGGTACACCTGTTCATCTGAATCAAACAATTTATCGTGTGAGACCCTAGGGGTACTCAGCAAGTCTTTATGCCGCTAAAGGGGACACAACCTGGGGTGACGCAATTGCAGCAAAAGATAATCACTAACAAGTCTATAGATACTCGCTAACCATCTGCCTAACCAATGATAGACGGATGTCCGTTAATTAAGAACAATAGTTATAACAGTATAATTAACAGATCCATCCTCCTCCTCGCTTACCAACGAGGAAGCGGACGAACAACCCCATCCGTTGGCAGTTTTATTAACCATTCCATGAGTATTGCGCTATTTACTAGTCAGGTACTTAGTCAATTTAAAAGCGGTACTTCAGTTAGACTTGTCTATGATCGAGAAACTGTGCTCCAAGTCGTTCGTAACCGCGGACACGGCTTTCAGAAAGATTTACCCTGTAGGGGTGCACAAATAGCAACACACACTCGATCAACCTCGGAAAAACCAACTCAAAACCCAACGAGGCATTCACGACAAAGCGATCACAGGATTCAGAAATATTTCAGGGGACCACCCCAATAAGCTACCCGCAACGAAGTTGGCCGGCTCCGAGACGGACCCAGGGTTTGCGACGATGGCTGTAAACGACTGGGAACCTGAAAATGTGACTCAGCTTGTCGATACCGCGAAAACATGGCGCGATCGAAAACAGTACAGGTGCTCCTCGCACAATCTTAAGTAAAGCAGTAACATGGCATAAGTACAGGATAGTAATAAAGCCCCAAACTAATTGTGGCCCCAAGAAATAAGAATGAATCAAGCTCTGGCTCAGGGGGGTCCATATGGCCTCCTGGATGTGGATAGTGCGAATAGTCAAGGAACAGGAATCAAGTACTCGGGGTCCTACGGGACACAAGTGAGCATGAAAAACCAAATAGCAGATATTGCTCACCGGTGCCTCTTTCATTAGTTATCCCATTACTACTCAGGTTAAGTTGTTTCGGTACCTCGTTATTCATCAGCCACTCACATACCCTACACATGCTTCTCTACGACTCGCATGGCTCAAACAACTCCTGTAGTAATGGCTCATGGGATGGAGGAACAAGCTTCGGTGGGGTTTTAAAGTAAAGGCTATGCAGTACTTGGGATTCAATTTAATGCAATCGTGACTCAATGATGCAAGAATAAGATAGAGGCAATAGGTACTATATGTATGCAAGTATGTGGTAGTGCTTGCCTGGCAGCTCAGTTGAAGCGAGAGATGGATCTGGGTAGTACTCCTGTGATTCCTGGTAATTCTCCTGCTGGGCGTTTATTCGAACAAGAACCAAACAAACAAGGGCCAACATAAATAAAGTGCACAAGCATATGAATTAAAATGCGACAAGCAAACAAGCATGCCATGATGAATGATGCACAATTTACATGGCATTAAAGTAGCATGGCAAGGTGAGGTGTGATTACAAGAGTAAAGCATTTATTAATTATTTAGCCAAGTTTTATTGCCATAAACAGTTCCGAATTTTAATAATGACATGATGCATTATTCAATTCGGAACAAGGAGTGCATATATAGAACGGGCTCGTCGCGCTGATCGACTTAGACATATTATTTGTCAAATTTGGAGTTATAGAATTAAAGTTATTAATTTATTAAGAAAAAGGGCATTTTATTGTAGTTTTAATCATCTCGAAAATTTAAAGTGGTCAAACAACATTTTGAATGGCAGATTTGAATTCCTTACATTTTTCTGATTCAAAAACAGAAAACCTTTTGCTACTCAGCTAGACCCAGCCACAGCCACAGACAGGTGGCCAGGCGCTGACTGGACGAGCTAGCGCGGCGAAATCTTTTTACACTGCGGGGTGGGCTAGCTGCCATGACTGACGGGTGGGCCGGTCAAACTACGGGGCCACACACGGGCGCACCAGCCGAGGCATGCCACGTGTGGGATCCGGGGGGAGCGCGGGTGGAGAAACTCCAGACCGCGGGGGCTTTCTTGCAAGATTATACTGGGGCTGACTCGTGGGGTCACTAGGGCTGCGAAGGACTTGGACATGATCGACAAAAGTTGCGGGTGGGGGGGGGGGGGTCGGGAAATCGCCGCCCGTGCCCTGGACTGAATCTGACGCCTGCTCTCTGAATCACGACGACAACCCGACGACGGTGAGGTTTTCCGGCGAGGTTGGCGATGGAACGGGGGCGTATCTCGCGTGGCTTCCAAAACAAAACGAGGAGAGGGGAGCACTGACTACGGATCTTGTTCAAGGTGGAGCATCGAAGGTGCGCTGTACCGGACGGAGCGCCTCGGGGAATAGAGGGGGAAACGCCGGCCTAGGTCTGCTCGTCGACAGGGCACCTCACCGATGGGGGTCAAATACGGGCGGCGCTCGGCACGCGGAGGGGAGGAATTGGGAGAGGAACAAGGGGAAGCTCACCTTGTCTGATTCCCCAGGGACTCAGAGGAAGGGACGGCCGGAGCGGAGGGGGACGACGAGGTTGCGGTGGTGGCGCTCTTTTCACTAGCGAGGGGGCAGGTGCGAGCGGGTCCGGCTTCTCCTCGCAGGCAGAAATGACGCCACGGACCGCGGCGGTGCTTCCCATTGAGTCCTCGGTCACCAGCTAGGACAGAACGGTGTCGTGGAGCTCTGACTGGCGGCGTGCATGGCACGCATGAGAGGAGGTAGGGGGAGAACAAAGACGGCCAGCTACGGTTTTGATCGTGAGGCGCGAGAACATAAGGGCGGGCGGTCACGCGCTCGGCGTGCTTGCTGACGCGGCTGACGGCGGGGACGGCCACCTGCTCGCTTCCGCTTTCCGTCTTCTGCCGAGAGAGAGCGGGGCGAGATGGCATCAGTCGAGGAAGAAGAGGAACAGGGGGGTGGCGCTCGTTCTGAACGGCGAAGGGGTACGAGCCAGCGAGAAGGAAAAAGGACGGCCCAGGAGGGAAAGAAGGGGCGGGCCGGAGCTGCTGCTGGGCCACGACCAGGTAGGGAGGCTGCTGCTGGGCTCTCTCTTTGTTTTGTTTTCTTTTATTTATTTAATTAACTGTTTTGTTCTTGTTTTGTTGCAGATTTAAACAAGCCCATTTTTGGAAGTTTTTGCAAATTTTGATTAAAAGGGAAAAGAGATGGCTATGGAGTGAGGGGAGGGCTTGGTGGTTGAGCACAAGTTGATGGTGAGGAAACAAGACAAGAGAGAGAGAGTGGATGGGGTTTATGGGAAAGGTCCCACTAGATCATGCATGATGGAAGAATGGTTTTGTTGGGAAAAAGGGAATGGGGGAGAGAGGTAGAAAAGATCCCACATAGAAAGATCCACTAAACAAAGAGAAAAACAAAGGAGCTAAAGGTGGTGATGATGGTTGCATGGCCCATGCAAAATAATTAATTGCAATGTTTCATTCTTGTGAAAACAATAATATGATAACATGGCATGATTCCATGCATTACCAAAATGTGGGATATAGGCCAAGCAAAAGAAAAAGGAATTGGATCCAACCCAACCCACATGAGCTAAAGTAAATGCCAAAATAAAATAAAAGCCCATGGGTAAATAGAATGGTGGAATTATAAGGTGGAGACAAGGAAGGTGGTGGAGTAATAGAAGATATGCCCCCAACTCAACTTGGGCATCAAGCATTTATCAAGAAACAAATACAATATATCAAGAGGCAATTACAATTAATAATGCATATGAGATAAGAACCAAATGGAAAAGGTTTTTATATGTTGCTCAATGCAAGGTGGCATGATGACATGAGCATGATATAATTATGATGCAACAATTATATATAGGAAGTAGCCATTATATTACTAGACCAAGTAGCATTACCATTGTTAGACAATTGGGATGCTACAACTCTCCGCCACTAAATAGGAATCTCGCCCCGAGATTCTAGGAAGAAGAAGAAGACTCGAAGAGGGTAGGATACTTGTCACGGAGCTCGTCTTCACATTCCCAAGTGGCTTCATCAACGGAATGGTGCGACCACTGCACCTTGCAGAACTTGATGGACTTGTTGCGAGTCCTTTCTACGACTTCTAGAATTTTTATGGGGTGTTCTTGATAAGACAGATCTTCTTGGAGATTGATGAGTTCATGGTCCATGGTCCTTCTGGGATCCTTGAAGCACTTCTTGAGTTGAGAGATATGGAAAACATCATGGACCTTGAGTTTTTCAAGGAGCTCAAGAGCATAAGCAACTTCTTGTCTTCTTCCACGAATTTTGAAAGGACCGATGTATCTAGGAGCCAGCTTTCCTTTGATACCAAAGCGGTGCGTGCCTCTCGTGGGAGTGACACGAAGGTAAACGAGATCACCAGGAACATACTCCATGTCCATGTGCTTTCTGTCATAATTGCTCTTCTGGCGATTTTGAGCAATCTTCAAATTTTCAAGAATGATGTGAAACTTCTCCTTCGCTTGAGTTACAATGTCAGGGCCAAACAATATTCTTTCCCCTGCGCCCGACCAACCAATCGGAGTTCTGCATTTGTGACCATAGAGAGCCTCAAATGGTGCCATCTTTAGACTTTTCTGGAAGCTGTTGTTGTAAGAGAATCCAGCATAAGGAAGGAATTCTTCCCACTTCATGCCGAAAGAGATAACGCAAGCACGGAGCATATCTTCCAGAATTTGATTGATCCTTTCAACTTGTCCTTGCGACTGAGGGTGGTAAGCTATGCTGAAGTTCAATTTTGTTCCCAAAGCATTTTGGAAACTTCCCCAGAACTTGGAAGTGAAGATGCTTCCACGGTCTGAACTGATCTCAAGAGGAACCCCATACAGAGAGACAATTCTGTTGATATAGAGCTCAGCCAACTGAATTGCAGAAATTGTTTCCTTGACTGGAAAGAAGTGAGCTACTTTAGAAAGCCTGTCGATGACAACAAATATTGCATTGTTGCCCTTCTGCGACCTTGGAAAACCAGTGATGAAGTCCATCTCTACTTTCTCCCATTTCCATTCCGGAGGCTTCAATGGCTGTAGAAGACCGGAAGGTTTCGGATGGACAGCTTTAACTCTGCGACAGACATCACACTCCGAGACATACTTGGCACAATATCGTTTCAACCCAGGCCACCAATACTGTGTTTTCAAGTCCATGTACATCTTAGTGCTGCCAAGGTGGATAGAAAGAACAGAATCATGCGCCTCCTTGAGAACTTGCTCTCTTAAACCCGGGTAGTTCGGAACAAACATCCGGTGTTCAAAGAAAAGAGTGTCTTGGTCGTCAACGTGGAAAGACTCATACTTCGGAAGCTGAATGTTGGAGATGATCTTTTTAGTGTAAGGATCACCAAGTTGAATGGAGCGAACCTTTTCTTCCAAGAGTGGTGTTGCCAGAAGGTTCAGAAGATACCCTTGATCCACAATTTCAAGGTTGAGCTGGCGGAACTCCTCGCACAAGAGAGTATGTTTTTCTTCCACCATGAGATTGTTGACATAAGATTTTCGGCTGAGAGCATCGGCCATGACATTAGCTTTGCCCGAAGTGTAGTTGATGGTTAAATCGAAATCATTGATTGTTTCAATCCACCTCCTCTGACGAAGGTTGAGATCAGGCTGTGTGAATATATACTTCAGACTCTTGTGATCAGAAAATATCTCACAATGGTTGCCAAGCAAGTAATGCCTCCATACTTTCAAAGCAAAGACAACTGCTGCGAGTTCGAGGTCATGTGTAGGATAGTTGATCTCATGCGTCTTCAACTGTCGAGAGGCATAAGCAACAACTTGTTTTTCTTGCATAAGGACCGCACCCAATCCTTGCAATGAGGCATCACAGAATATTTGGAAAGGCTTTGATGTATCTGGAGGAACTAAGACTGGTGTGGAAGTGAGCTTCTCTTTGAGTGTTTCAAAGCTTGCTTGACATGCAAGAGTCCAAAGGTATTTCTTTCCTTTCTTGAGGAGATTGGTAAGAGGCTTCGCAATCTTCGAGAAGTTTTGAACGAAGCGACGACAGTAACTGGCCAAACCAAGGAAACTCCGGACTTCTTTGACATTTATGGGTGGAAGCCAGTCCATAATTGTGTTAATAGTTTCTGGGTTGACGGCAATGCCCTTGGCAGAGATGACGTGACCAAGGTAAGTGAGAACTTTGCATACAGGCGGTTCTCATGAAGCTTGTTTAGGACACACCGAAGGTGTTCTTCATGTTCTTCCTTTGACTTAGAATAGACTAGAATGTCATCCAGATAGACCACAACGAACTTATCAAGATACTCCATGAAAACCGAGTTCATAAGCCTCGACAAGGTGGCAGGTGCGTTGGTGAGACCGAAAGACATGACCGTGTACTCGTACAGGCCATAGCGGGTGGTGAAAGCTGTTTTGGGAACATCTTCCTTGCGAATCTTGATTTGATGGTAACCACTTCTCAAATCAAGCTTAGAGAATACCACAGCTCCAGCTAGCTGATCGAACAGATCATGAATCCGCGGAAGGGGATATTTACTCTTGATGGTTTTAGCATTGAGAGCCCGATAGTCAACACAAAGTCTATCAGTCTTGTCTCGCTTCTTCACAAAGATGGTTGGGCTACCCCAAGAAGAAGAACTTTGCTGAATGAAACCCAACTTCTCTTGTTCATCAAGTTGACGTTTGAGTTCAGCCAATTCAGCAGGACCCATTTTATAAGGCCGCTTGGAGATAGGAGCGGTACCAGGTTCAAGTTCAATCACAAACTCAACCTCACGATCCGGAGGCATACCTGGCAACTCTTCAGGAAAAACATCTGGAAACTCATAGACTACCGGAACACTCTGAATACCTTCCATAGCATCATCATTCAGAGCCGCCAAAGAGAAAAGCTGAATTGTAGGAGTCAGACTTGGAGAATAGACTATACGGCCTTCAGGAATTTTCAGAGAAACCGAGCATTCAGCACAATCAATCACAGCTGCATTTGCTGTTAACCAATCCATGCCCAATATAACATCAATATCAGAGTTGCCCAGAATAATTAAGGAAGCCGGAAACGAAGAGCCACCAATCTCAATTTGATTGCCATGGCTGATTTTAGAAGCCCTCATGTTTGATCTAGGAGATTGCACCATGAGGCGAGTTGGTAAAGCATCAGAAGGTAACCCATTACTCTCCGCAAACTTGTATGACACGAAAGAATGTGAAGCACCAGAATCAAATAAAACTCGTGCAGGAACTGAGTTAACAGGAAGCATACCCATGACAACTCCAGGTGCATGCTCAGCTTGAGCGGCGTTGACACAGTTTGCACGAGCAACCGTAGACCCAGGCTTAGTGTTGATGTTGAGAGCCCGAGGTGGAGGTGCACGAACCATAGGAGAACTTGCCGCAGGTCTTGGAGGTGGTGGTGGAAGAGCTTTGTTGTTCATAGGACAATTCCAGTGCTGATGCCCAGTGTTTCCACAAGTATAGCAAGCACTAGGTGGACGTGGAGCAACATAGCCAAGGACTCCGCCAGGCGCTCCAGGCTAGTTGTGGTTGTAGCCCCTGGGAGTCGGAGTGAAGGAGTTTGGTGGCCTTGCCGCGTAGCTTGACAGTCTTGGTGGAGCCAGGAGAGACGGTGGGGTGTTAGGAACCCAGACACGACGCTTAGAAGGAGCTGTCATAGCTGAAGAGCTTGCTGCATCGCGGCTATGTTTCTTTGACTCCTCAAACACTTGCCTACTTGCTTCTTCCGGTAGAGCTGTGTGTTGGAGTTCCAGAAAAGACGTCGGCCTTGCATGAGTGATTGCATATTTGATGGATGCATTGAGTCCTTGCCGGAACCTCTTTTGCTTCTTCTTGTCATCAGAGATCTCATCGCCACCATACCGAGAAAGGTTCATGAAGTTTCTGATGTAATTATTGACATTGTCAGTGCCCTGCTTGAGGTTGAGAAACACTTCCTTCATCCTTTCCATGACAATTTCTGACAAATATTGCTCTTTGAAAGCAGCAGTGAATTGCTCCAAAGTAGGCTGAAAACCAGAGAGGTCTGCCTTGAGGTAATTTTCACACCAGAGAGCTGCATCTCCCTTCAGAAGGTGAGTAGCACATTTGACCCATTCTTGCTCAGGAACATCCGCAGTCATCAGCAACCTTGACACTTCACGCAGCCAATCATCCGCATCAAGTGGCTGATCAGGCACCTCAAATTGGCGTGGGTTGAACTTCGGAAAACTCTTGACGTCTCCTCGCTTGGGAGGTGGAGGTAGCGGGACAAACTCGTTCCTCCTGACACTTTCCTCGAAGCGCTGCTGGTTCTGCTGCATAGTGCCCAAGGCATTTGCAATACTTGCCAAAGCAGCCCCTAGTTCAGGTGGTATGTCCTCCTCAGAACGGCGTGGTGGTGCCATCCTGTGATTGATAAAAACACAAGTCAGTACTATGATGGAGAATAATAATAATCCAAAATAGTACCAAAATGGAATTAACCAAGATTAAAGGATACTATTCACTGAGATGATATTAAAATATCAACAAATTTCAAGGCACCTAGAAGATATTAAGCATAACGCACAAGATTGAACCAGGAGTGTGGTACACAAGCTAACAAAGAAAAAAATTCCGCAAATTTCGGCATTAAAATACGACTATATGCGCAAAACCACTTAACGAATCAAGATTAGTAACTCTACCAATTCAATATACAAGAGCGAATGATAAAAGTAGTGGTATGGTCACGACTCCATCCCGCACTCAAATCATTACTCCGCACATGAATAAGTAAAACACATATCCCAACACCTTCTTCTTAAGATGACCCTAAAGATTAGTAACTACGGAAACGAACACCCCGAACAAGATAACGTCGGATAACAAAGAGTAAGACAGGTCGCACCGGTATACAACGAATCAGATAGATCGCGTCAATTTACAAAAGACTGTCGGTATGGAATGTACCAACAGTTGATAACCAAAAGGCAGATAGCGATAACATTTGGATGCAACAGATAGACAAGATATTCACACACACACACACACACAACCTATGGTACTACGGAACCCAGAACACGTGAATCCTAGTTTGAATTTTTAGAAGAGAATTGAAAACGTTACACTTCCTTACCAGAAAAGGGTGGGTGGGTGGGTAAGAAGAAAAATGGAAGTAGTCCTACTCTCACGTTTTGTTTTTCCCTAGTATACATAACTACCAAAAATATTTGCTAGACTGACACCGACCATTTTGGTTGAGACCCTGAAGGGCGGGATGGCTCTGATACCAATTGTAACTACCTCAGTGAATTATGCTCTTAGTTACATGCATGGATGAGCGAAAGTGGTTAAAATAGTACGGTGGGGCCCAGGGCCACTCACGTTAGACCTTTCGGCCGTCCTAACCACTTTCAGAACCTCGGGACAAGAACGAGCCGCGTAATCGGTATGCGAAGGAATCAACTACATACACATGTGAGTATGTATGCAAGCCACATACAACAGTCCTCAGAGCCATTCCAACTAAAAGAAATAGAAATATTGCAATGCCATACAGCAAGATTCAAATATCCTAGATAGAGATAATATTTTAGGATAACTCCACATACATCAAACATCAGAGTATCAGGCGGAAGCGGAAAACAAGATCCGAGTACGGATAAGAAGCAAATTGGCATAAGATGCCACATAAATAAACACATCCCGCCCACAGATCTCACGGATCCCCGTTCCCGGAATATCTACACCGAGTGATCGTTGCCAACATCATATGTCTCCTCCACCCAGTATCCATCTTGCGGGTACACCTGTTCATCTGAATCAAACAATTTATAGTGTGAGACCCTAGGGGTACTCAGGAAGTCTTTATGCCGCTAAAGGGGACACAACCTGGGGTCACGCAATTGTAGTAAAAGATAATAACTAACAAGTCTATAGATACTTGCTAACCATCCACCTAACCAATGATAGACGGATGTCCGTTAATTAGGAACAACAGTTATAACAGTATAATTAACAAATCCATCCTCCTCCTCGCTTACCAACAAGGAAGCGGACGAACAACCCCCATCCGTTGGCAGTTTTATTAACCATTCCATGAGTATTGCGCTATTTAGTAGTCAGGTACTTAGTCAATTTAGAAGCGGTACTTTAGTTAGACTTGTCTATGATCGAGAAACTATGCTCCAAGTCGTCCATAACCGCGGACACGGCTTTCATAAAGATTTACCCTGCAGGGGTGCACAAATAGCAACACACACTCGATCAACCTCGGAAAAACCAACTCAAAACCCAACGAGGAATTCACGACAAAGCGATCACAGGATTCAGAAATATTGCAGGGGACCACCCCAATAAGCTACCCGCAACGAAGTTGGCCGGCTCCGAGATGGACCTAGGGTTTGCGACGACGGCTGTAAACGACTGGGAACCCGAAAATGTGACTGGGCTTGTCGATACCGCGAAAACATGGCGCGATCCAAAATAGTACAGGTGCTCCTCGCACAATCTTAAGTAAAGCAGTAACATGGCATAAGTACAGGATAGTAATGAAGCCCGAAACTAATTGTGGCCCCAAGAAATAAGTATGAATCAAGCTCTGGCTCAGGAGGGTCCATAAGCCCTCCCGGATGTGGATAGTGCGAATAGTGAAGGAACAAGAATCAAGTACTCGGGGTCCTACGGGACACAAGTGAGCATGAAAAACCAAATAGCAGATATTGCTCACCGGTGCCTCTTTCATTAGTTATCCCATTACTACTCAGGTTAAGTTGTTTAGGTACCTCGTTATTCATCAGACACTCACATACCCTACACATGCTTCTCTATGACTCGCATGGCTCAAACAACTCCTCTAGTAATGGCTCATGGGATGGAGGAACAAGCTTCGGTGGGGTTTTAATGTAAAGGCTATGCAGTACTTGGGATTCAATTTAATGCAATCGGGACTCAATGATGCAAGAATAAGATAGAGGCAATAGGTACTATATGTATGCAAGCATGTGGTAGTGCTTGCCTGGCAGCTCAGTTGAAGCGAGAGATGGATCTGGGTAGTACTCCTGTGATTCCTGGTAATTCTCCTGCTGGGCGTCTATTCGAAGAAGAACCAAACAAACAAGGGCCAACATAAATAAAGTGCACAAGCATATGAATTAAAATGCGACAAGCAAACAAGCATGCCATGATGAATGATGCACAATTTACATGGCATTAAAGTAGCATGGCAAGGTGAGGTGTGATTACAAGAGTAAAGCATTTTATTAATTACCTAGCCAAGTTTTATTGCCATAAACAGTTCTGATTTTTAATAATGACATGATGCATGATTCAATTCGGAACAAGGAGTGCATAGATAGAACGGGCTCGTCGCGCTGATCGATTTAGACATATTATTTGTCAAATTTGGAGTTATAGAATTAAAGTTATTAATTTATTAAGAAAAAGGGCATTTTATTGTAATTTTAATCATCTCGAAAATTTAAAGTGGTTAAACAACATTTCGAATGGCAGATTTGAATTCCTTACATTTTTCTGATTCCAAAACATATATCATTTGTATTATTTCGATTTATAATTTAAAAGTTATTTTAAAACATATTGAATTAGAATTTAATCATTTTAGAAAAATTTAAATAAAACAGATAAACAGAAAACCTTTTGCTATCCTGTCGTCGGGTGGAGAAACTCCAGACCGTGGAGGCTTTCTTGCAAGATTACACCGGGGCTGACTCGTGGGGTCACTGGGGCTGCGAAGGACTTGGACGTGATCGACAAAAGTTGCGGGGGGTTCTTCGGGAAATCGCCGCCCGTGCCCTGGACTGAATCTGACGCCTACTCTCTGAATCGCGATGACAACCCGACGACGACGAGGTTTTTCGACGACGTTGGCGATGAAACGGGGGCGTATCTCGCATGGCTTCCAAAACAAAACGAGGAGAGGGGAGCACTGACTACGGATCTTGTTCAGGGTGGAGCATCGAAGGTGGGCTGTACCGGATGGAGCGCCTCGGGGAACAGAGGGGGAAACACCGGCCTAGGTCTACTCGTCGGCGGGGCACCTCACCGGCGGGAGTCAAATACGGGCGGCGCTCGGCACGCGGAGGGGAGGAAACATGAGAGGAACGAGGGGAAGCTCACCTTGTCTGATTCCCCAGGGACTCAGAGGACGGGACGGCCGGAGCAGAGGGGGACGACGTGGTTGCGGCGGTGGCGCTCGGTTCACTTGCGAGGGGGCAGGTGCGAGCGGGTCCGGCTTCTCCTCGCAGGCGGAAACGACGCCACGGACCGCGGCGGTGCTTCCCGGTGAGTCCTCGGTCACCAGCTAGGACGGAACGGCGTCGTGGAGCTCTGATTGGCGGTGGGCATGGCACACAGGAGAGGAGGTAGGGGGAGAACGAAGATGGCCAGCTAGGGTTTTGACCGCGAGGCGCGAGAAGATAAGGGCGGGCGGTCACGCGCTCAGCGTGCTTGCGGACGCGGCTGACAGCGGGGACGGCCACCTGCTCGCTTCCGCTTTCCGTCTTCTGCCGAGAGAGAGCGGGGCGAGACGGCGTCAGTCGAGGAAGAAGAGGAACAGGGGGTGGCGGAACAGGGGGTGGCGCTCGTTTTGAACGACGAAGGGGTACGGGCCAGGGAGAAGGAAAAAGGACGGCCCAGGAGGGAAAGAAGGGGCGGGCCGGAGCTGCTGCTGGGCCACGACCAGGTAGGGAGGCTGCTGCTGGGCTCTCTCTTTGTTTTGTTTTCTTTTATTTATTTAATTAACTGTTTTGTTCTTGTTTTGTTGCAGATTTAAACAAGCCCATTTTTGGAAGTTTTTGCAAATTTTGATTAAAAGGGAAAAGAGATGGCTATGGAGTGAGGTGAGGGCTTGGTGGTTGAGCACAAGTTGATGGTGAGGAAACAATACAAGAGAGAGAGAGAGGGGGGTGGGGTTTATGGGAAAGGTCCCACTTGATCATGCATGATGGAAGAATGGTTTTGTTGGGAAAAAGGGAATGGTGGAGAGAGGTAGAAAAGATCCAACATAGAAAGATCCACTAAACAAAGAGAAAAACAAAGGAGCTAAAGGTGGTGATGATGGTTGCATGGCCCATGCAAAATAATTAATTGCCATGTTTCATTCTTGTGAAAACAATAATATGATAACATGGCATGATTCCATGCATTACCAAAATGTGGGATATAGGCCAAGCAAAAGAAAAAGGAATTGGATCCAACCCAACCCACATGAGCTAAAGTAAATGCCAAAATAAAATAAAAGCCCATGGGTAAATAGAATGGTGGAATTATAAGGTGGAGACAAGGAAGGTGGTGGAGTAATAAAAGATATGCCCCCAGCTCAACTTGGGCATCAAGCATTTATCAAGAAACAAATACAATATATCAAGAGGCAATTACAATTAATAATGCATATGAGATAAGAACCAAATGGAAAAGGGTTTTATATGATGCTCAATGCAAGGTGGCATGATGACATGAGCATGATATAATTATGATGCAACAATTATATATAGGAAGTAGCCATTATATTACTAGACCAAGTAGCATTACCATTGTTAGACAATTGGGATGCTACAGTTCATTGGTCAACAGATGATCATGTTTCTTGATCATGTGGAATTTATGCCAGTTGGAAATGGAGTCAACTAATTCTGAGAATGAGATGATGAACAAATACCCAACCTAAACATCGTGACCCGATCATGTCACGAAGTACAAGTTACGATGATTAGAAATGGATCCTCATAGACTATTCCTTAGACCGTGAGGCTATATCAATCACTGTCTCCCAAGAGTGCTTTGATAGCATCAAGCGCCACTTGGTAATAAAGTGGTTATAAAGGTGTGTTCAGGTACTCGGAGGAAACCGTTGAGGCAATATATGTCAAGAGCAGGCTTTGTACGTCCACGTGACGGAAAGATACTCAAGGGCCCACTCGGAGAAGTTATATCCAATAGATGCGCAACGTGTGATTTGATCACAGGGATATCACTTATCATAACGAGCTGAGTAGCATTGTTCGGTAACAAGATTGAACACAACATGGTGATTTCATTGATCAGATCTTAGGCAATGCAAGTATCGAGAGACAAAGGGAATAAGACACGACTGTCCCGGTACAAACGACGAAAGATCTTCGTGGAATGCACAGGGGTCACATGGCCATCCAGGTCCCTCTGTCTATCATTGGTGCGGGAGTGTCCCGACCATGTATGGAGTGTTCCCGAACCGCGGGGTATCACGCATAAGGGCTTGATGATGCTTAGAGAGTGTTTATAGGATCAGAGGAATCGCCGAAGAATAGTAGAGAGAAAACCGGAAGGGTTTCGATAAGTCCGGAGGATGTCCGGAGTGGAGGTGGAAGGTGTTCCATAGCCACGAAGGTTGAATAATATGTGAATGAGTGTTAAATATTGATTTAATCACTTATTCATAATTATTTAATAAAGAGAAAATCAATTTAAATGGTCAAAGGCTTAATGGGCCAATTTCTGGAGGGAAGAGGGCCCATTAGGGAAAGGAGAGAGGGAGAAGGGGCAAGGGGGTTGGCCGGCTGGGCCAAGCCCCCCGCGAGGGGCCCACTAGGGCTAGCTGGCGGCCTCCCCTCCCCCTCCTCTCCTTCAGTCCCACCCCGGGACTTTGAGGGAGGTAGTACCTCCCCTCCCCTATATATAGTGGGGGTATTTGGCCAAATAAATACACACAAATTCAATAAAGGTCTACTCACTTTTGGGAAGACCTCCAACTAATATTCTCTCTCTCTCTCTCTCTCGTGACCATGGTCCCAAGTTCGGGCTATGCGAACGAGAGACATCTTCACCTCGGAGCCCCGTCGTGCTGCGGGATTCGGCTCCAGGAGCTCTACTTCCGCAACTGCTGGTGGATCGGGGAAGCGAGAGTCATCACCAGGCACCGGACGTGTGTAACTCCCCGAGAGGTGTCACACCTGAGGCACTCATGTCATTGAGCCATAGGAGCGCAAGGACTTCATCACGACCTTGAGGTCAGCTTCGGCTCGTCTACATCAACCACGCCCTCCTGAGCATTGACAACGTTTTTCGGTCTTCAAGGGTAAGTTCGCAAAAAGCCCCTCCCGTTACTGTATTACTAATAGATAGGTCCTGGCAGCATCAGGGGTTCAGGGGCGTACTGTAAAATTTTATTGTTTTCATGCGCGGAACCCCTATAGTGGTATCATAGCTTGATCTATGCGTAGTAATGCTAGTATGGGTAGAACACACGAGATGTAGTGTGTGGGCGTTGATCTTTTAGTTGTTACCCTCCCATGTGTACTTGTGTATACCACAGTAATGCTTGATGAAGCGACCCCCAACCGACTTTACGCGTTCATTCGCGAGATTGGTTCACGCTTGACATACGGCTTCTACCGTATAAAGTGGCTTAGGGGGGTGCTTGTCTCTCTCGCATTAGTTGGTATGCCATTTGTAACGGAGGGCCCCGAAAGGGGTGTAGTAGAGACAACTACTTGATCAGCGTTGTGCTAAAAGTTTGTTAAGAACGATTCTTGTGTGAAAGCCCATTCAGCCACCTAAAAACATTCAAAGATAAAGTAGAGGCGTGTAACTTTGTTTTGCAGGGGGGCGTTGCTTTGTGATATGGTTGTGGCAAAGGTAAAGTGATTACCTTGTGTTACGTAGTAGTAGATAGTCACGGAGGTGACGAACTACCACCCCGGATAGACACCGGTACCCTAGTGTCTACGGCGCCGGAACTCTGGCACCGGAATCCGGTGACGACGGATGGAGATCATGACGTGAAGGACCATATCACATCGCATTTACATTCAATGTTATTGTTTGTATTTCTTATGGTGTGCTAGTATTAGATACTCGACAGTAGCCTAATAAGTTGATCCCTGTTAAAATTACCAACGATTGTGTTCCCCCTTAGTGTGCACCACCAAGAAAGTTCTTCGGTATGAGGCAATCCATGCTACAGGCATGGGTGTCAGACATATCTACGTTCGCACACAGTGGGTGTAAGCTATGTTGCACAGCGAATACACTAAGGTTGAGTTGGCGAGCCTAGCATGTGCAGACATGGCCTCAGAACGTGGATGGTCGAAAGATCGAGCATGAGTCGCATGAATGATGTGACCGACGTTTAACATCCACCCTTAAACCCACATTGATGGGCGTGACGATCGGGGGAGATGTGGTTGATAGGGGTCGTGTTATCACTAGGAACCCTTCATGGGATATGTGTTTTTGAGTGGATTTATTATTAAGTCATTTAATGATAAATTTAGTCTAAATTCCTTTTGCAATTATAAATGTAGATGCCACCTTTCCTATTGACGATTGATTGGTTAGAAGGAGAGAAGCTCAGATTATATGGATCAAACTTCTCTATGGGTTGCGCGTCTCCACGCTCTCCTTAGCGAGAATGACATAGTCGACTACATACTCGACGGGATGGATTTGGATCAGCCCATTGACCTAGAGACCCCAGAGCAGCGGGAAGACCGCTATCTCCCTCGGGAGATGGCCTCCTTCATTTCAGTTACAATGCGTTTCGGAATGGTGGACGAGATGTGGCCTTTCGTGGGTGATGTCAATCCTCGTTCGGTGATGCTACAGCTTAGGATACATTTCGTGGAACAAACACGCATATGGGAGCATGAGCTGATGGGAGACTTCCTCTCCATTAAGATGGAGGAGAACTCATCACTTGACAACCACTTGGAGTGCATGCATGATGTTTACATGAGGCCTGCATACTTCCTGGATAGCTGGATGTCGGGCTCTTTTGCAAATGGCGTTGTGCTATGGTCGCTGGCACCAAGCTACCAAACACAAGTCAGGACTTGCTTTATGAGAGGCGACACGGAATCAATGGAATTCCACCGGTTCGTGAGACATCTCAGGAATGTGTTGGTTGAACCAAATGTTGCTGAGGTCATCAATGACAAAGGTATATATTTGATATACAATTTTATAAATGTTATAATCTTGCAAACACATTTGCAGTGTTTAAGTATATTTGATACTTGTTCTGTTTTGCTGAAAACAGGTCCTTTTGCATGAGAGGTGCTTGCTGGAGAGGAGGTGACGTTGCGTGTTGATGGCGAGCATGATGATGATGGCCGACGACACTCTCCCTCGACATTTATCATTTAATTTATGCTTTGGATAGTTATTGTAATCAAAAGATTGTGAACTTCTTTAGTGTGTCTCACATTTTGTGAGACGGTTATTCATACGAGTTTGTAACAAACAGTTGTTCCACTTTTATGAATGATTTCTATTTGTGTTCATATCTTGGTTGATTACTTGTGAATTATCCATGTTGTTTGAAACTAATTGATAATGCATGAACATTTGTAAAATAATGAAATGCCTTAAAATACCCAACTTAATGATATTTCATTAATGAATGAAACCATTGTATAAATTCAAAGTTATAATGATAATATGTGAAAGACATTCGATTTCATGTCACATATAAATCATGCTAAGTCTGGCAAAATAACTAGACCACCGTGTATTACTTGAATACAAAGTGTTTAATGAATTGTTGAAAGTAAATACATATTCGATGTATTGTGTTTTAACAAAATGGTAATTATCATTATATGATTGTTTAAATGTGTAAATAAGTTTACCAAAGGAAACATGAATATGAAACCATTTGATTTGATAAAAAATGTTTCATCAACAAAGGGTATAAATATAAAAGAGAATCTAATTACTATGATTTGATCAATAGTTATGAAATTCGACTTTATAAAGAATGTCATAAAAGAAATTGTGGAATACAATGCGTTTGAAATGTCAAAATGCAAAGCATCACAATATGATATTAGATATCAAATGGGTAAATAGAAGGCACCAAATAAATCGTTGTAGTGTAGATGTAGAGACCATTAGTTAGAAATAGTTAGCACTCAATTAGAAAATATAGTGAACCATCTGGATTCATGAAAGTTTTGGGGTTATTCGATATAACCAAAACAATAGCGAATTAGTCCTTGTAGAGTATTCATTGGAAACTTTGAATACGAAATCCATAGCTAAAACCAAAAGGAAAGAAAAACTTGTATTGCTTGGATTTTGGTGCATTCTTGAGGAAGTTCACATTCAGTGTTATTTCTCAATTATGGAGAAATTGGAAGATAGTGAAAAACATGATGAGGATTCAAATCCCTGTATCAGAGTGTTGAGAAGCACAACGGAAAATGTTCCTGAACAATTCTCTTCACAAATGAAAGAATCAATGATAATGATCATTCTGTTTTCCCACTAGTGGTTTCACTACATGAAGTAGGATTCAAAATATAACCCATATCTTGTATGGAGACATTTGTGAATCATTTGTAATGATTACCAGAATATGACATACCTACGAACTACTAAGGAAATAATGGTAAACTAGAATTATGAGAAATCCCAAAAGCAAAACTCCCTTGAGATTAGAAAGCAATTCGTTGCTGAATCTCACAAGTAAAAGGGGTTACTTGAATTTTCCCAAATGACTTCAAAGCCTAGTGGAAAAGGGAGTGAATGACAAAAGCACAATTTGTCAAGTATTGGACAAATTCAAATGAATTTGATTCATCTGTGCTTGAATGTCTAGTGGATTTAAAACTAGCAAAGGTACTAGTATCTCAAAATAAAACTCCAAGTTTGATATTTGATCAAAGGATTTGAAGTTGTTCAAAATAGTGAGTGGATGTGCAATTTGCATGAAATTGAGTGGGAGCTATGTAAGTCTTCCTAAAACAATATGTTGGTAACATATTTTTGAGTGGGAGCTTATACAGTGATTCTTAAGGGTGTTAAGAATAAAAGCGCAAGTACTTATGTATAATGATTTATAATGTGTAGAAGTTGATAATAGGTGTATTATGATATTATGTAGTATTCCTTAAGGGATTCTGAAAAAGGGTTTTAGAATAGAAGTTAATTAAGGAACTAGACCTTAATAACTCAAATTATGAATAGTATTAAGTTTAACATCAATGGTTGAAAGAAAGAAAAGGATGATCATCATCCACTATGTTGAGACACAGGTTCTATCTTAGAAAACCATGATGATAACTTGACATAATATATGATCCAATAAGGAACGTTCAAAAGTGATTAAGTTTGAATCACAAAACGTTGAGCTAATTTTGTCCGCAGTGTCTAATAGAGAACTGTAGACATATTTTTCAAATCCGAAAAAGGGATGACATATCTTAAAGCATAAAGGGTTATGTTATAAGGGAATATCTTGGAAACTCCCGTAATGCCGATTAGAGTCAAGTAGGAAGCGAGGTAAAAAAACATCGAAAGTTGCACATAGTGCACTAGTGTTTCAGTGATTACATTTATAATAATAAATAAGGGTACCATCTAAAGTGTTGTATAATGTTATGTCGGGGCTAGTTCGCTTTTAACATAGAATGATGTGTCCCAGGGCATAGTGCCCATGAGAAAGCTCTCGAGGTTGATCTAAAGTCACTGTAGGCTCCTGGAATCAGGACTCGTTCTGCTGCCATAGCGACAATGCATACACATAGATGTTATCATGTGATGATAAAGTATTAATGTCAATCGAGGTGACATTAGTAATTTGCAAAGGATTTGGGACTGTAAATTACAGATCCAAGACTCAACCTCTTCCATGAGGAAGCATGTTCAGGGTACCGGATATGGTGCCAATGATTAAGAACAAATGGAGCTAGTGCATTTGTACTCTAGTGCAAGTGGGAGACTGTTGGAAATATGCCCTAGAGACAAATAGTAATAAGGACTATTATCATATTTCATATAGTTTATGATTATGTTTTATATCATGCTATAACTGTATTGAGTGGAAACATCAATTCACGGGTGATATATAAACAACCAGGGGTTCCTAGTGAAACTCTAGTCACTGGTTCATTAGTCAACAGATGATCATGTTTCCTGATCATGTGGCATTTATGCCAGTTGGAAATGGAGTCAACTCATTCTGAGAATGAGATGATGAACCAATACCCAACCTAAACATCGTGACCCGATCATGTCACGAAGTTCAAGTTACGATGATTAGAAATAGATCCTCGTAGACTATTCCTTAGACCGTGAGGCTATGTCAATCACTGTCTCCTGAGAGTGCTTTGATAGCATCAAGCGCCACATGGTAATACAGTGGTTATAAAGGTGTGTTCAGGTACTCGGAGGAAACCGTTGAGGCAAATATGTCAAGAGCGGGATTTGTCCGTCCACGTGACAGAGAGATACACAAGGGCCCACTCGGAGAAGTTATATCCAATAGCTGCACAACGTGTGATTTGATCATAGCAATATCACTTATCGGAACGAGTCAAGTAGCATTGTTCGGTAACGAGATTGAACACGACATGGTGATGTCATTGATCAGATCTTGGGCAATGCAAGTATCGAGAGACAAAGGGAATAAGACACGACTGTCTCGGTTCAAACGACGAAAGATCTTCGTGGAACGCACAGGGGTCGCACGGCTATCCAGGTCCCTCTGTCGATCATTGGTGCGGGAGTGTGCCGACCATGTCTGGATTGTTCCCGAACCCTGGGGTATCACGCTTAAGGGCTAGATGATGCTTAGAGAGTGTTTATAGGATCTGAGGAATCGCCGAAGAATAGTAGAGAGAAAACCGAAAGGGTTTCGGTAAGTCTGGAGGATGTCCGGAATGGAGGTGGACGGTGTTCCATAGCCACGAACGTTGAATAATATGTGAATGAATGTTAAATATTGATTTAATCATTTATTCATAATTATTTAATAAAGAGAAAATCAATTTAAATGGTCAAAGGCTTAATGGGCCAATTTCCGGAGGGAAGAGGGCCCATTAGGGAAAGGTGAGAGGGAGAAGGCGCAAGGGGTTGGCCGGCTGGGCCAAGCCCCCCGTGCGGGGCCCACTAGGTTTGGCCGTTAGCTTCCCCTCCCCTCCTCTCCTTTAGTCCCACCCCAGGACTTTGAGGGAGGTAGTACCTCCCCTCCCCCTATATATAGTGGGGGTATTTAGCCAGATAAATACACACAAATTCAATAAAGGTCTTCGCACTTTTGAGAAGACCTCCAATTGATATTTTTTCTCTCTCTCTCTCGTGACCGTGGTCCCAATTTCAGACTGCGTGAATGAGAGACATCTTCACCACGGACCGTTATCGCGCTACGGGATTCGGATCCAGGAGCTCTACTTCTCCAACTGTTGCTGGATCGGTGAAGCGGGAGTCATCGTTAGGCACCGGACATGGATAACTCCCCGCGAGGTGACACTATAGGCACTCAAGTTGTTGAGCCACATGAGCGCAAGGACTTCGTCACGACCTTGAGGTCGGCTTCGGCTCGTCTACATCAACCACTCTCTCCTGAGCGTTGATAATGCTTTTCGGTCTTCCAGGGTAAGTTCGTGAAAAGCCCCTCCCGTTACTGTATTACTAATAGGTAGGTCCTGACAGCATCAGGGGTTCAGGGGCGTTGGGTAAAATTTTATTGTTTTCATGCGCGGAACCCCTACACATTGCATGTGTGTTCTTTTCATTAACCACAGCTAGAGCCATTGCATATCTGTTCTTTTCAGAAACTACATATGGATCCACCAGAGTCATTGCATGTATGTTCTTTTCATAAACCACATGGATCCACCAGTGGCATTGCATGTGTGTTCTTTCAATAAACCACAGCTAGAGTCATTGGATGTGTGTTCTTTTCATAAACAACAACTAGATTCATTTCATGTGTTTTCTTTTCACAAACCACATATGGATCCACTAGTGTCATTGCATGTGTGTTCTTTTCATTAACCACAACTAAAGTCATTACATGTCTTTTATTTTCACAAACCACATATGGATCCACCAGAGCCATTGCATCCATGTTCTTTTCATAAACCACATATGGATCCACCGGAGTCATTGCATGTCTGTTCTTTTCATAAACCACATGAGCATGTGTGTTCTTTTCACAAACCACATATGGATCCACCAATATCATTGAATGTGTGTTCTTTACCTCAAACACATATGGATCCACCAGAGTCATTGCATGTGTATTCTTTTTATGAACCACAACTAGAGTTATTGCATGTGTGTTCTTTTCATGAACCACAACTAGAGTCATTGCATGTGTGTTCTTTTCAGAAACCACATATGGATCCACCAGTGTCATTACATGTGTGTTCTTTCATATACCACATATGGATCCACCGGTGTCATTGCATGTGTGTTCTTTTCACAAACTACATATGGATCCACCAGAGTAATTGCATGTCTATTCTTTTCATAAACCTCATGGATCCACCAGTGGCATTGCATGTGTGATCTTTTAATAAACCACATCTAGAGTCATTGGATGTGTGTTCTTTTAATAAACCACAACTAGATTCATTTCATGTGTTTTCTTTTCACAAACCACATATGGAACCACAATTGTCATTGCATGTGTGTTCTTTTCATTAACCACAGCTAGAGTTATTGCATGTGTGTTCTTTTCACAAACCACATATGGATCC
Organism: Avena eriantha; assembly: GCA_910589775.1. NCBI lineage: Eukaryota > Viridiplantae > Streptophyta > Magnoliopsida > Poales > Poaceae > Avena > Avena eriantha. The sequence continues at coordinate 161,559,125 of OU342745.1, forward strand.
ACTAGATTCATTGCATGTATGTTCTTTGGATAAACCACATGGATCCACCAGTGGCATCGCATGTGTGTTCTTTTAATAAACCACAGCTAGAGTCATTGGATGTGTGTTCTTTTCATAAACCACAACTAGATTCATTTCATGTGTTTTCTTTTCACAAACCACATATGGATCCACCAGTGTCATTAAATGTGTGCTCTTTTCATTAACCACAGCTAAAGTCCTTACATGTTTGTTCTTTTCACAAACCACATATGGATCCACTAGAGCCATTGCATGTATGTTCTTTTAATAAACCACATATGGATCCACCAAAGTGATTGCATGTCTGTTCTTTTCATAAACCACATGAGCATGTGTGTTCTTTTCACAGAGCACATATAGATCCACCGGTGTCATTGAATGTGTGTTCTTTTCCTAGAGTCATTGTAGGTTTGTTCTTTTCACAACCACATATGGATCCACTAGTGTCACTGCATGCATGTTCTTTTCATAAACCACATATGGATCCACCAGAGTCATTGCATGTCTGTTCTTTTCATAAACCACATGAGCTTGTTTGTTCTTTTCACAAACCACATATGGATCCACCAGTGTCATTGAATGTGTGTTCGTTATCTAAAACACATATGGATCCACCAGAGTCATTGCATTCTTTTCATTAACCACAACTAGAGTCATTGGATGTGTGTTCTTTTCACGAACCACAACTAGAGTCATTGCATGTATGTTCTTTTCACAAACCACATTTGGATCCACCAGTGTGATTACACGTGTGTTCTTTTCATAGACCACATATGGATCCACCAGTGTCATTGCATGTGTGTTCTTTTCACAAACCACATATGGATCCACAAGTGTCATTGCATGTCTGTTCTTTTCACAAACCACATATGGATCCCCTAGTGTCATTGCATGCGTGGTCTTTTCATTAACAACCACTAGAGTCATTGCATGTATTTTATTTTCACAAACCACATATGGATCCACCAAAGTCATTACACGTCTGTTCTTTTCATAAACCACATATGGATCCACCAGAGTCATTGCATGTCTGTTCTTTTCATAAACCACATGGAGCCACCAGTGTCATTGCATGTGTGTTCTTTTAATCAACCATGGATAGAGTCATTGGATGTGTGTTCTTTTCATAAACCACAACTAGACTCATTGCATGTGTGTTCTTTTCACAAACCACATACGGACCCACCTGTGTCATTGAATGTGTGTTCTTTTCACAAACCACATATGGATCCCCTAGTGTCATTGCATGTGTGTTCCTTTAATTAACCACAGCTAGATTCATTGCATGTTTCTTCTTTTCACAAACCACATAATGATCCAGTAGAGTCATTTCATGTGTGTTCTTTTCACAAGCCATATATGGATCGACCAGAGTCATTGCATGTATGTTCTTTTCATAAACGACAACTAGACTCATTGGATGTGTGTTCTTTTCATTAACCACAGCTAGAGTCATTGCATGTATGTTGTTTTCACAAACCACATAAGGATCCACTAGAGTCATTTCATGTGTGTTCTTTTCACAAACCACATATGGACCACCAGAGTCATTGCACGTCTGTTCTTTTCATAAAGCTCATGGATCCACTAGTGGCATTGCATGTGTGTTCTTTTAATAAACACGGCTAGAGTCACTGGATGTGTGTTCTTTTCATTAACCACAACTAGATTCATTTTATGTGTTTTCTTTTCACAAACCACATATGGATCCACTGGTGTCATTCCATGTGTGTTCTTTTAATTAACCACAGCTTGAGTCATTGCATGTCTGTTCTTTTCACAAACCACATATGGATCCACCAAAGTCATTGTATGTATGTTATTTTCATAAACCACATGGATCCACTAGTGGAATTGCATGTGTGTTCTTTTAACAAACCACAGCTAGAGTCATTGGATGTGTGTTCTTTTCATAAACCACAACTAGATTCATTTCATGTGTTTTCTTTTCACAAACCACATATGGATCCACCAGTGTCATTGCATGTGTGTTCTTTTCATTAACCACGGCTAAAGTCATTACATGTCTGTTTTTTCACAAACCACATATGGATCCACTAGAGCCATTGCATGCATGTTCTTTTCATAAACCACATATGGATCCACTAGAGTCATTGCATGTCTGTTCTTTTCATAAACGACATGAGCATGTGTGTTCTTTTCGCAAAGCACACATGGATCCACCAGTGTCATTGAATGTGTGTTCTTTTCCTATAGTCATTGTATGTTTGTTCATTTCACAACCACATATGGATCCACCAGAGGCATTGCATGTATGTTCTTTTCATAAACCACATGAGCATCTGTGTTCTTTTCACAAACCACATATGGATCCACCAGTGTCATTGAATGTGTGTTCTTTACCTAAAACACATATGGATCCACCAGAGTCATTAAATGTGTATTCTTTTCATGAACCACAACTAGAGTCATTGGATGTGTGTTCTTTTCATGAACCACAACTAGAGTCATTGCATGTGTTCTTTTCACAAACCACATATGGACCCACCTGTGTCATTGAATGTGTGTTCTTTTCACAAACCACATATGGATCCCCTAGTGTCATTGCATGTGTGTTTGTTTAATGAACAATAGCTAGATTCGTTGCATGTTTGTTCTTTTCACAAACCACATAAGGATCCACTAGAGTCATTTCATGTGTGTTCTTTTCACAAGCCACATATGGATCCACAAGAGTCATTGCATGTATGTTATTTTCATAAACCACATGGATCCACTTCTGTCATTGCATGTGTGTTCTTTTCATAAACGATAGCTAGACTCATTGGATGTGTGTTCTTTTCATTAACCACAGCTAGAATCATTGCATGTCTGTTCTTTTCACAAACAACATATGGATCCACCAGAGTCATTGCATGCATGTTCTTTTCATAAACCACATATGGATCCACCAGAGTCATTGCATGTGTGTTCTTTTCATTATCCACAACTAGAGTCATTGCATGTCCGTTCTTTTCCCAAACCACATAAGGATCCACCAGAGTCATTTCATGTGTGTTCTTTTCATAAACCACATATGGATGCACCAGAGTCATTGCATGTCTGTTCTTTTCATAAACCTCATGGATCCATTAGTGGCATTGCATGTGTGTTCTTTTAATAAACCACGGCTAGACTCATTGGATGTGTGTTCTTTTCATAAACCACATGGATCCACTTGTGTCATTGCATGTGTGTTCTTTTCATAAACGACACCTAGACTCATTGGATGTGCGTTCTTTTCATTAACCATAGCTAGAGTCATTGCATGTATGTTCTTTTCACAAACCACATAAGGATCCACTAGAGTCATTTCATGTGTGTTCTTTTCACAAACCACATATGGATCCACCAGAGTCATTGCATGTCTTTTCTTTTCATAAACCTCATGGATCCACCAGTGGCATTGCATGTGTGTTCTTTTAATAAACCACGGCTAGAGTCAGTGGATGTGTGTTCTTTTCATTAACCACAACTAGATTCATTTTATGTGTTTTCTTTTCACAAACCACATATCGATCCACTAATGTCATTCCATGTCTGTTCTTTTAATTAACCATAGTAGAGTCATTGCATGTCTGTTCTTTTCACAAACCACATATGGATCACCCAAAGTCATTGCATGTATGTTATTTTCATAAACCACATGGATCCATAGTGGAATTGCATGTGTGTTCTTTTAATAAACCACAGCTAGAGTCATTGGATGGGTGTTATTTTCATAAACCACAACTAGATTCATTTCATGTGTTTTCTTTTCACAAACCACATATGGATCCACTAGTGTCATTGCATGTCTGTTCTTTTCATTAACCACAGCTAAAGTCATTACATGTCTGTTTTTTCACAAACCACATATGGATCCACTAGAGCCATTGCATGCATGTTCTTTTCATAAACCACATATGGATCCACCAGAGTCATTGCATGTCCGTTCTTTTCATAAACCACATGAGCATGTGTGTTCTTTTCACAAAGCACACATGGATCCACCAATGTCATTGAATGTGTGTTCTTTTCATAGAGTCATTGTATGTTTGTTCTTTTCACAACCATATATGGATCCACAAGAGTCATTGCATGCATGTCCTTTTCATAAACCACATATGGAACCACCAGAGTCATTGCATGTCTGTTCTTTTCATAAACCACATGAGCATGTGTGTTCTTTTCACAAACCACATATGGATCCACCAGTGTCATTGAATGTGTGTTCTTTACCTAAAACACATATGGATCCACCAGAGTCACTGAATGTGTATTCTTTTCATGAACCACAACTAGAGTCATTGGATGTGTGTTCTTTTCATGAACCACAACTAGAGTCATTGAATGTGTTCTTTTCACAAACCACATATGGACCCACCTGTGTCATTGAATGTGTGTTCTTTTCACAAACCACATATGGATCCCCTAGTGTCATTGCATGTGTGTTTGTTTAATGAACAATAGCTAGATTCATTGCATGTTTGTTCTTTTCACAAACCACATAAGGATCCACTAGAGTCATTTCATGTGTGTTCTTTTCACAAGCCACATATGGATTCACTAGAGTCATTGCATGTATGTTCTTTTCATAAACCACATGGATCCCCTAGTGTCATTGCATGTGTGTTCTTTTCATTAACAACCACAGAGTTATTGCATGTGTTTTATTTTCACAAACCACATATGGATCCACCAAAGTCATTACACGTGTGTTATTTTCGTAAACCACATATGGATCCACCAGAGTCATTGCATGTCTGTTCTTTTCATAAACCACAGGGATCCCCTAGTGTCATTGCATGTGTGTTCTTTTAATAAACCACGGATAGAGTCATTGGATGTGTGTTATTTTCATAAACCACAACTAGACTCATTGCATATGTGTTCTTTTCACAAACCACATATGGAGCCACCTGTGTCATTGAATGTGTGTTCTTTTCACAAACCACATATGGATCCCCTAGTGTCATTGCATGTGTGTTCCTTTAATTAACCATAGCTAGATTGATTGCATGTTTATTCTTTTCACAAACCACATAATGATCCACTAGACTCATTTCATGTGTGTTCTTTTCACAAGCCACATATGGATCGACCAGAGTCATTGCATGTATGTTCTCTTCATAAACCACATGGATCCACTTGTGTCATTGCATGTGTGTTCTTTTCATAAACGACAGCTAGACTCATTGGATGTGTGTTCTTTTCATTAACCACAGCTAGAGTCATTGCATGTATGTTCTTTTCACAAACCCCATAAGGATCCACTAGAGTCATTTCATGTGTGTTCTTTTCACAAACCACATATGGATCCACCAGAGTCATTGCATGTTCGTTCTTTTCATAAACCTCATGGATCCACAAGTGGCATTGCATGTGTGTTCTTTTAATAAACCACGGGTAGAGTCATTGGATGTGTGTTCCTTTCATTAACCACAACTAGATTCATTTTATGTGTTTTCTTTTCACAAACCATATATGGATCCACTAGTGTCATTCCATGTGTGTTCTTTTAATTAACCACAGCTTGAGTCATTGCATGTATGTTCTTTTCACAAACCACATATGGATCCACCAGAGTCATTGCATGTCTGTTATTTTCATAAACCACATGGATCCACTAGTGTCATTGCATGTGTGTTCTTTTAATAAACCACGGATAGAGTCATTGGATATGTGTTCTTTTCATAAACCACAACTAGACTCATTGCATGTGTGTTCGTTTCACAAACCACATATGGATCCACCTGTGTCATTGAATGTGTGTTCTTTTCACAAACCACATATGGATCCCCTAGTGTCATTGCACGTGTGTTCCTTTAATTAAGCACAGCAAGATTTATTGCATGTTTATTCTTTTCACAAACCACATAATGATCCACTAGAGTCATTTCATGTGTGTTCTTTTCACAAGCCACATATGGATCGACCAGAGTCATTGCATGTATGTTCTCTTCATAAACCACATGGATCCACTTGTGTCATTGCATGTGTGTTCTTTTCATAAACGACAGCTAGACTAATTGGATGTGTGTTCTTTTCATTAACCACAGCTAGAGTCATTGCATGTATGTTCTTTTCACAAACCGCATAAGGATCCACTAGAGTCATTTCATGTGTGTTCTTTTCACAAATCACATATGGATCCACCAGAGTCATTGCATGTATGTTCTTTTCATAAACCTCATGGATCCACCAGTGGCATTGCATGTGTGTTCTTTTAATAAACCATGGGTAGAGTCATTGGATGTGTGTTCTTTTCATTAGCCACAACTAGATTCATTTTATGTGTTTTCTTTTCACAAACCATACATGGATCCACTAGTGTCATTCCATGTGTGTTCTTTTAATTAACCACAGCTTGAGTCATTGCATGTCTGTTCTTTTCACAAACCACATATGGATCCACCAAAGTCATTGCATGTATGTTATTTTCAGAAACCACATGGATCCACTAGTGGAATTGCATGTGTGTTCTTTTAATAAACCACAGCTAGAGTCATTGGATGTGTGTTCTTTTCATAAACCACAACTAGATTCATTTCATGTGTTTTCTTTTCACAAACCACATATGGATCCACTAGTTTCATTGCATGTGTGTTCTTTTCACTAACCACAGCTAAAGTCATTACATGTGTGTTTTTTCACAAACCACATATGGATCCACTAGAGCCATTGCATGCATGTTCTTTTCATAAACCACATATGGATCCACTAGAGTCATTGCATATCTGTTCTTTTCATAATCCACATGAGCATGTGTGTTCTTTTCACAAAGCACACATGGATCCACCAGTGTCATTGAATGTGTGTTCTTTTCCTAGAGTCGTTGTATGTTTGTTCATTTCACAACCACATATGGATCCACCAGAGTCATTGCATGCATGTCCTTTTCATAATACACATATGGAACCACCAGAGTCTTGCATGTCTATTCTTTTCATAAACCACATGATCATGTGTGTTCTTTTCACAAACCACATATGGATCCACCAGTGTCATTTAATGTGTGTTCTTTATCTAAAACACATATGGATCCACGAGAGTCATTGAATGTGTATTCTTTTCATGAACCACAACTAGAGTCATTGGATGTGTGTTCTTTTCATGAACAAAAACTAGAGTCATTGCATGTGTGTTCTTTTCACAAACAACATATGGACCCGCCTGTGTCATTGAATGTGTGTTCTTTTCACAAACCACATATGGATCCCCTAGTGTCATTGCATGTGTGTTTGTTTAATGAACAATAGCTAGATTCATTGCATGTTTGTTCTTTTCACACACCACATAAGGATCCACTAGAGTCATTTCATGTGTGTTCTTTTCACAAGCCACATATGGATCCACCAGAGTCATTGCATGTATGTTGTTTTCATAAACCACATGGATCCACTTGTGTCATTGCATGTGTGTTCTTTTCATTAACAACCACAGAGTTATTGCATGTGTTTTATTTTCACAAACCACATATGGATCCACCAAAGTCATTACACGTGTGTTATTTTCGTAAACCACATATGGATCCACCAGAGTCATTGCATGTCTGTTCTTTTCATAAACCACAGGGATCCCCTAGTGTCATTGCATGTGTGTTCTTTTAATAAACCACGGATAGAGTCATTGGATGTGTGTTATTTTCATAAACCACAACTAGACTCATTGCATATGTGTTCTTTTCACAAACCACATATGGAGCCACCTGTGTCATTGAATGTGTGTTCTTTTCACAAACCACATATGGATCCCCTAGTGTCATTGCATGTGTGTTCCTTTAATTAACCATAGCTAGATTGATTGCATGTTTATTCTTTTCACAAACCACATAATGATCCACTAGACTCATTTCATGTGTGTTCTTTTCACAAGCCACATATGGATCGACCAGAGTCATTGCATGTATGTTCTCTTCATAAACCACATGGATCCACTTGTGTCATTGCATGTGTGTTCTTTTCATAAACGACAGCTAGACTCATTGGATGTGTGTTCTTTTCATTAACCACAGCTAGAGTCATTGCATGTATGTTCTTTTCACAAACCCCATAAGGATCCACTAGAGTCATTTCATGTGTGTTCTTTTCACAAACCACATATGGATCCACCAGAGTCATTGCATGTTCGTTCTTTTCATAAACCTCATGGATCCACCAGTGGCATTGCATGTGTGTTCTTTTAATAAACCACGGGTAGAGTCATTGGATGTGTGTTCTTTTCATTAACCACAACTAGATTCATTTTATGTGTTTTCTTTTCACAAACCATATATGGATCCACTAGTGTCATTCCATGTGTGTTCTTTTAATTAACCACAGCTTGAGTCATTGCATGTATGTTCTTTTCACAAACCACATATGGATCCACCAGAGTCATTGCATGTCTGTTATTTTCATAAACCACATGGATCCACTAGTGTCATTGCATGTGTGTTCTTATAATAAACCACGGATAGAGTCATTGGATATGTGTTCTTTTCATAAACCACAACTAGACTCATTGCATGTGTGTTCTTTTCACAAACCACATATGGATCCACCTGTGTCATTGAATGTGTGTTCTTTTCACAAACCACATATGGATCCCCTAGTGTCATTGCACGTGTGTTCCTTTAATTAAGCACAGCAAGATTTATTGCATGTTTATTCTTTTCACAAACCACATAATGATCCACTAGAGTCATTTCATGTGTGTTCTTTTCACAAGCCACATATGGATCGACCAGAGTCATTGCATGTATGTTCTCTTCATAAACCACATGGATCCACTTGTGTCATTGCATGTGTGTTCTTTTCATAATCGACAGCTAGACTAATTGGATGTGTGTTCTTTTCATTAACCACAGCTAGAGTCATTGCATGTATGTTCTTTTCACAAACCGCATAAGGATCCACTAGAGTCATTTCATGTGTGTTCTTTTCACAAACCACATATGGATCCACCAGAGTCATTGCATGTAAGTTCTTTTCATAAACCTCATGGATCCACCAGTGGCATTGCATGTGTGTTCTTTTAATAAACCATGGGTAGAGTCATTGGATGTGTGTTCTTTTCATTAACCACAACTAGATTCATTTTATGTGTTTTCTTTTCACAAACCATACATGGATCCACTAGTGTCATTCCATGTGTGTTCTTTTAATTAACCACAGCTTGAGTCATTGCATGTCTGTTCTTTTCACAAACCACATATGGATCCACCAAAGTCATTGCATGTATGTTATTTTCAGAAACCACATGGATCCACTAGTGGAATTGCATGTGTGTTCTTTTAATAAACCACAGCTAGAGTCATTGGATGTGTGTTCTTTTCATAAACCACAACTAGATTCATTTCATGTGTTTTCTTTTCACAAACCACATATGGATCCACTAGTTTCATTGCATGTGTGTTCTTTTCACTAACCACAGCTAAAGTCATTACATGTGTGTTTTTTCACAAACCACATATGGATCCACTAGAGCCATTGCATGCATGTTCTTTTCATAAACCACATATGGATCCACTAGAGTCATTGCATATCTGTTCTTTTCATAATCCACATGAGCATGTGTGTTCTTTTCACAAAGCACACATGGATCCACCAGTGTCATTGAATGTGTGTTCTTTTCCTAGAGTCGTTGTATGTTTGTTCATTTCACAACCACATATGGATCCACCAGAGTCATTGCATGCATGTCCTTTTCATAATACACATATGGAACCACCAGAGTCTTGCATGTCTATTCTTTTCATAAACCAAATGAGCATGTGTGTTCTTTTCACAAACCACATATGGATCCACCAGTGTCATTTAATGTGTGTTCTTTATCTAAAACACATATGGATCCACCAGAGTCATTGAATGTGTATTCTTTTCATGAACCACAACTAGAGTCATTGGATGTGTGTTCTTTTCATGAACAAAAACTAGAGTCATTGCATGTGTGTTCTTTTCACAAACAACATATGGACCCGCCTGTGTCATTGAATGTGTGTTCTTTTCACAAACCACATATGGATCCCCTAGTGTCATTGCATGTGTGTTTGTTTAATGAACAATAGCTAGATTCATTGCATGTTTGTTCTTTTCACAAACCACATAAGGATCCACTAGAGTCATTTCATGTGTGTTCTTTTCACAAGCCACATATGGATCCACCAGAGTCATTGCATGTATGTTGTTTTCATAAACCACATGGATCCACTTGTGTCATTGCATGTGTGTTCTTTTCATTAACAACCACAGAGTTATTGCATGTGTTTTATTTTCACAAACCACATATGGATCCACCAAAGTCATTACACGTGTGTTATTTTCGTAAACCACATATGGATCCACCAGAGTCATTGCATGTCTGTTCTTTTCATAAACCACAGGGATCCCCTAGTGTCATTGCATGTGTGTTCTTTTAATAAACCACGGATAGAGTCATTGGATGTGTGTTATTTTCATAAACCACAACTAGACTCATTGCATATGTGTTCTTTTCACAAACCACATATGGAGCCACCTGTGTCATTGAATGTGTGTTCTTTTCACAAACCACATATGGATCCCCTAGTGTCATTGCATGTGTGTTCCTTTAATTAACCATAGCTAGATTGATTGCATGTTTATTCTTTTCACAAACCACATAATGATCCACTAGACTCATTTCATGTGTGTTCTTTTCACAAGCCACATATGGATCGACCAGAGTCATTGCATGTATGTTCTCTTCATAAACCACATGGATCCACTTGTGTCATTGCATGTGTGTTCTTTTCATAAACGACAGCTAGACTCATTGGATGTGTGTTCTTTTCATTAACCACAGCTAGAGTCATTGCATGTATGTTCTTTTCACAAACCCCATAAGGATCCACTAGAGTCATTTCATGTGTGTTCTTTTCACAAACCACATATGGATCCACCAGAGTCATTGCATGTGTGTTATTTCCACAAACCACACATGGATCAACCAGTGGTCATTGCATGTGTGTTCTTTTCCACAAACCACAGATGGATCCACTAGTGGTCATTGCATGTGTGTTCTTTTCACAAGCCACATATGGATCGACCAGAGTCATTGCATGTATGTTCTCTTCATAAACCACATGGATCCACTTGTGTCATTGCATGTGTGTTCTTTTCATAATCGACAGCTAGACTAATTGGATGTGTGTTCTTTTCATTAACCACAGCTAGAGTCATTGCATGTATGTTCTTTTCACAAACCGCATAAGGATCCACTAGAGTCATTTCATGTGTGTTCTTTTCACAAACCACATATGGATCCACCAGAGTCATTGCATGTATGTTCTTTTCATAAACCTCATGGATCCACCAGTGGCATTGCATGTGTGTTCTTTTAATAAACCATGGGTAGAGTCATTGGATGTGTGTTCTTTTCATTAACCACAACTAGATTCATTTTATGTGTTTTCTTTTCACAAACCATACATGGATCCACTAGTGTCATTCCATGTGTGTTCTTTTAATTAACCACAGCTTGAGTCATTGCATGTCTGTTCCTTTCACAAACCACATATGGATCCACCAAAGTCATTGCATGTATGTTATTTTCAGAAACCACATGGATCCACTAGTGGAATTGCATGTGTGTTCTTTTAATAAACCACAGCTAGAGTCATTGGATGTGTGTTCTTTTCATAAACCACAACTAGATTCATTTCATGTGTTTTCTTTTCACAAACCACATATGGATCCACTAGTTTCATTGCATGTGTGTTCTTTTCACTAACCACATCTAAAGTCATTACATGTGTGTTTTTTCACAAACCACATATGGATCCACTAGAGCCATTGCATGCATGTTCTTTTCATAAACCACATATGGATCCACTAGAGTCATTGCATATCTGTTCTTTTCATAATCCACATGAGCATGTGTGTTCTTTTCACAAAGCACACATGGATCCACCAGTGTCATTGAATGTGTGTTCTTTTCCTAGAGTCATTGTATGTTTGTTCATTTCACAACCACATATGGATCCACCAGAGTCATTGCATGCATGTCCTTTTCATAATACACATATGGAACCACCAGAGTCTTGCATGTCTATTCTTTTCATAAACCAAATGAGCATGTGTGTTCTTTTCACAAACCACATATGGATCCACCAGTGTCATTTAATGTGTGTTCTTTATCTAAAAGACATATGGATCCACCAGAGTCATTGAATGTGTATTCTTTTCATGAACCACAACTAGAGTCATTGGATGTGTGTTCTTTTCATGAACAAAAACTAGAGTCATTGCATGTGTGTTCTTTTCACAAACAACATATGGACCCGCCTGTGTCATTGAATGTGTGTTCTTTTCACAAACCACATATGGATCCCCTAGTGTCATTGCATGTGTGTTTGTTTAATGAACAATAGCTAGATTCATTGCATGTTTGTTCTTTTCACAAACCACATAAGGATCCACTAGTCATTTCATGTGTGTTCTTTTGACAAGCCACATATGGATCCACTAGATTCATTGCATGTATGTTGTTTTCATAAACCACATGGATCCACTTGTGTCATTGCATGTGTGTTCTTTTCATAAACGACAACTAGACTCATTGGATGTGTGTTCTTTTCATTAACCACAGCTAGAGTCATTGCATGTCTGTTCTTTTCACAAACAACATATGGATCCACCAGAGTCATTGCATGCATGTTCTTTTCATAAACCACATATGGATCCACCAGAGTCATTGCATGTGTGTTCTTTTCATTAACCACAGCTAGAGTAACTGCATGTCCGTTCTTATCACAAACCACATAAGGATCCGCTAGGGTCATTTCATGTGTGTTCTTTTCACAGACCACATATGTATCCACCAGAGTCATTGCATGTCTATTATTTTCATAAACCTCATGGATCCACCAGTGGCATTGCATGTGTGTTCTTTTAATAAACCATAGCTAGAGTCATTGGATGTGTATTCTTTTCAAAAACCACAACTAGATTCAATTCATGTGTTTTGTTTTCACAAACCACAGATGGATCCACTAGTGTCATTGCATGTGTGTTCTTTTCATTAACCACAGCTAAAGTCATTACATGTCTGTTTTTTCACAAACCACATATGGATCCACTAGAGCCATTGCATGCATGTTGTTTTCATAAACCACATGGATCCACCAGTGGCATTGCATGTGTGTTCTTTTAATAAACCACAGCTAGAGTCATTGGATGGGTGTTCTTTTCATAAACCACAACTAGATTCATTTCATGTGTTTTCTTTTCACAAACCACATATGGATCCACTAGTGTCATTGCATGTGTGTTCTTTTCATTAACCACAGCTAAAGTCATTACATGTCTGTTTTTTCACAAACCACATATGGATCCACTAGAGCCATTGCATGCATGTTCTTTTCATAAACCACATATGGATCCACTAGAGTCATTGCATGTCTATTCTTTTCATAAACCACATGAGCATGTGTGTTCTTTTCACAAAGCACATGTGGATCCACCAGTGTCATTGAATTTGTGTTCTTTTCCTAGAGTCATTGTATGTTTGTTCTTTTCACAACCACATATGGACCACCAGAGTCATTGCATGCATGTCCTTTTCATAATACACATATGGAACCACCAGAGTTATTGCATGTCTGTTCTTTTCATAAACCAAATGAGCATGTGTGTTCTTTTCACAAACCACATATGGATCCACCAGTGTCATTTAATGTGTGTCCTTTACCTAAAACACATATGGATCCACCAGAGTCATTACATGTGTATTCTTTTCATGAACCACAACAAGAGTCCTTGGATGTTTGTTCTTTTCATGAACAAAAACTAGAGTCATTGCATGTGTGTTCTTTTCACAAACCACATATGGATCCACTAGTGTCATTACACGCGTGTTGTGAGGCCCACGGATTAATCCCCCGAGGATCCCTGTTGTGCATACACCACGATCCCATGATCAGTTAGTCGTGGCACATGACCGACAAGTATCAAAGTAAACATCCATTACTTAAGCGTCAACACTTCATACCTTATATTCTATTATGGCTACATCGATCATCATCAGCGAAACTTCATCAAGTGTAGATCCCGAGCCATGCCTTAACCTACATGCAACTAACTGGGAGAACGTCCTAGCTCGCATAGCCCTCAACTTCATCTTCTTCTTGTGGTACTTCTCGAATCTGACCAAGTTAATAGCCAGGGACAATGCCTGTGAGTACTTTGAATGTACTCGCAAACCACCTTAAGATGAAATTAATAACAACAACATGATCTGCAGTATGGCTGTGGTAGTAGGAGGGCTCCAAGAGAGGTTCTTTTCTTAGCTAGTTTCTCTCGTAGATATAGCCTCTACATATCTTTGTTGAAAACCTTTGTAAACATTTTCGAAACCTTTTTGAAAAGTTTTGGAAAACATCAGGACTCGGTCACCCATTTGTTCCTCCATCCGATCATCCCATGACCAAACTCCTTTCCTTCCTTTCCGACCATTCCATGGTCAGAACATGTATCCTTTCCGACCATCCAATGGTCAAAACATTTCCAAAGCCATTGCTTTTCCGAAAACCTTTTTGAAAACAAAACCAGCACCGCTCTACAACAACCTTCCCAACCGTCCATGACCGTGGACACGGCTATTCGAATAGATTTACACTCTGCAAAGGTTGAATGTTGGAGATATTCCCAAGAGGCAATAATAAAAGTGGTTATTATTATATCTTTGTGTTTATGATGAATGTTTACATCCCATGCTATAATTGTATTATTAGGAAACACTAATACATGTGTGTTTTGTAAACATAAGAGAGTCCCTAGTAAGCCTCTTGTTGAACTAGCTTGTTGATTAATTGATGATTATGGTTTCCTGATCATGGACATTAGGATGTGATTAATAACAATGTCATATCATTAGGAGAATGATGTGATGGACACACACACCCATAGTAAGCGTAGCATAAGATCAAGTCATTAAGTTCGTATTGCTGTAAGCTTTCAAACACATAGTAACCTATTCCTTCGACCATGAGGTTATGTTAATCACCATCACTGGATGAATACTTTGATGAAATCAAACGCCGCTTCGTAACTGGGTGGTTATAAAAGTGTCATTGGGTATTCTGAAAGTATGTGTTGAAGCTCATGAACCAAGATTGGGATTTGTCCATCCATATGATGGATAGATATGCTCTGGGACCTCTCGGTGGAATGTCATCTAGTTAGCTTGCAAGCATGTGACTAGGTCACAAGGGATGACATATCACGGAACGAGTAAAGAGTACTTATCAGTAACGAGGTAGAACTAGGTATGGAGATACCGACGATCAAACCTCGGATAAGTATAGTATCGTGAGACAAAGGGAATTAGTTTCGTATGTAAGTGGTTCAATCGATCGCGAAGTCATCGTTGAGTATGTGGGAGCCATTATGGATCTCCAGGTCCCGCTGATGGTTATTGATAGGAGATGTGTCTCTATCATGTCTACATATTCACGAACCGTAGGGTGACACACTTAAGGTTCGAAGTTGTTTTAAGTAGATATGGAATGTGCATTGGAAACTGAATGTTGTTCGGAGTCTCGGAATGGATCCGGGACATCACGAGGAGATCCGGAATGGTGCGGAGAATAAGATTCATATATAGGAGATCATTTTATGAGATAGGAAATGTTCCGGAGTGTTTGTATGAGGATTCTAGAAGGTTTCGGAATGTTCCGGAAGGTTCTAGAAGATATCTTGGAGTTTGCTTGAAAATCAAGATAGGGATCAAGGAGTCCTGTTGGGTCAAGATAAGGAGTCGTGGGGGAGGAGGATTCCTCCCCACCTCCCCAACCCGCGGGCCCCATAGGAGGGGAGTCCTACAAGGACTCCCCTTCCCTGGCGCGCCCTCCCCTCTTTAAATAGAGGGGCATGGGCGCCCCCTCCTCTCACGCTCTCATAACGTCCAATCTCTGCCGCCTCTCTCCTCCACCATATTCTGCACAGGCATAGGCGAAGCCCTGCAGAATTCTCTACTCCACCACCACCACCACGCCATCGTGCTGCTGGGATTCCGTGGAGAAGATCTACTACCTCCGCTGCTCGCTGGAACGGGGAGAGGAAGGTCTGCTTCGACTCCGCACCTGTGACCAACTGCGGAAGCGCTGCCGAATTGCGGCGCCGGAAGGATCGTCAACTTGACCAAGGGCGGAAGCGCTGCTGGAACGCGACGCCGGAAGGATCGTCTACTTGACCGAAGGCGGAAGCGCTGCTGGAACGCGACGCCGGAAGGATCGTCCACACGATCTTGAGATCGGCAAGTGATCGACTACATCAACCACGAGATCTAATCTCGTTAACGCTTTCGGATCTACGAGGGTTAGTTCCCATCTACCTCGTTGCTCATGTCTAATAGATTAGATCTTGGCTTTTATCTAGATTAGATCTAGGTTTTGTTCGTTCTTGCGGTAGAATTTTTTTTGTTTTCCACGCTACGAACCCATCAGTGGTATCAGAGCCAGGTTTATGCGTAGATCTGTTGCACGAGTAGAACACAATGTTTTGTGGGCGTTGATGCTTTTGTTGTCGGTGTCTTAGCGTGTACTTTGCATCTTGCGGTATGGTGGGATGAAGCGGCTCGGGCTAACATTACATGTCATCGCACATGAGACTTGCTCCACGCTTGACGTGCAACTTGCTTTGCACAAGTGGCTTTGCGGGTGTCTGTCTCTCCCACCATAGTTAAGATTCAATTTACAATGAGCATCTTGACAACACTTGTATCAACGTTGTGGTCCTTGTTCGTAGGTAAGATCGGTCTTATGCGAAAGCCCCAAACCACGTAAAACATGCAAAGAAAATTAGAGGCGTCTAACTTGTTTTTGCAGGGGTTTTGTGATGTGATATGGCCAACATGTGATTGTGATTGTATTTGATGTATGCAATGATCCTTGTTGTAATATGGCAATCGGCAGGAGCCTAATGGTTGTCTTTAATTCTGTTAAGACCTGCGTGTCTATTCATCTTGTAATAGCTTTATTCCAAGTAGTTGTAATAGTTGCTGGTGATGATGGACAACCATGAGGCGGCGCCACTGACCTTGACGCAATGCTGGTGATGATGGAGATCATGTTCGTGCTTTGGAGATGGAGATCAAAGGCGCAAGAAGAAAAGGCCATATCATATCACACTAATTATGAATTGCCTGTGATGTTAATCCTTTATGCATCTTGTATTGCTTAGATCGCGATGGTAGCATTATAAGATGATCCCTCTCACTAAATATCAAGTAATAAAGTGTTCACCCTTAGTTGGCACCGTTGCTAAGACTCGTCGTTTCGAAGCATCTCGTGATGATCAGATGTGATAGATTCTACGTGTGCATACAACGGGTGCAAGCCATATTTGCACATGCGGAAACTAAGGTTGTCTTGACGAGCCTAGCATGTACAGACATGGTCTCGGAACACGGAATACCGAAAGGTAGATCATGAGTCATATAATTGATATGACGAACATGAAGATTGTTCGCCGATGAAACTACATCTTCTCTCGTGAAGATCGGACTTGGTGTAGTGGACTTGGTTCGTGTAATCACTAAGACAATGTGAGGGATGTTTTTTTGAGTGGGAGTTCACCTAGTTAGTTTAATAATTAAATTTGAACTCAATTTGTCATAAACTTAGTCTAAACTACTTGCAAATTGTTGTAGATTATGGCGACCCCCTCCATCAATTTCAATGCGTTCCTAGAGAAAGAAAAGCTTAAAAATAATGGAAGCAATTTCACGGACTGGTTCCGTGGACTGAAGATCGTCCTCAGGGCTGGTCAGTTGAGCTATGTGCTCGATGCACCGCTAGGTGACCCACCTGCAGATAATGCCACCGATGAGGAAAAGAATGTTTTCGCCACTCGGAAGAATCATTACTCAACAGTTCAGTGTGCCATCCTGTACGGTTTAGAAGCGGAGCTCCAACAGCGTTTTGAGCACCACGACCCGTTCGAGATCATTAAGGAGCTCAGGCTAATTTTTGAGACTCGCGTGGCAATGGAGAGCTATGAGGCCTCCGAGAAATTCTTTAAATGTAAGATGGAAGAAGGAAGCTCCATTAGCGAGCACGTGCTCACCATGTCTGGGTACGCTAAGAAGCTCCAAAAGTTGGGAATATCGATTCCTAATGAATTGGGGATTCACCGTCTCCTTCAATCACTGCCACCAAGTTATAAGAACTTTGTGATGAACTACAACATGCACTGCATGAACAAGACGTTGCCTGAACTGTCGTCCATGCTGAAAACTGCTGAAGTGGAGATCAAGAAGGAGAACAAGTGTTGATGGTCAATAAGACCACCAATTTCAAGAAACGGGGTAAGCCTAAGAACAAGGGCAACTTCAAGAAGGATGGCAAGAAAGCTGCCGCACCTGCTAAGAAGCCCAAGGCTGGTCCTAAACCTGAAACTGAGTGCTTCTACTGCAAGGGAGCTGGTCACTGGAAGCGTAACTGCCCCAAGTACCTGGCGGATCTGAAGAACGGCAACATCAAGAAGAAAGGTATATTTGATATATATGTTATAGATGTGTATCTTACTAGAAATCGTAGTAGTGCCTGGGTATTTGATACTGGTTCGGTTGCTCTTAAATGTAACTCGAAACAGGAGCTGCGGAATAAACGAAGACTGGCAAGAGATGAGGTGACGATGCGCGTTGGAAATGGCTCCAAGGTTGATGTGATCGCCGTCGGCACGCTCCCTCTACATCTACCTTCGGGATTAGTTTTAAATTTAAATAATTGTTATTTGGTGCCTGCGTTAAGCATGAACATTATATCTGGATCCTGTTTATTGCGAGACGGTTACTCTTTTAAGTCTGAGAATAAAGGTTGTTCGATTTATATGAGTAATATCTTTTATGGTAATGCACCTGAGATGAATGGTTTATTCTTACTGAATCTCGATAGTAGTGATACACATGTTCACAACATAGATGCTAAACGAATTAAATTGAATGATAATTCTACATACATGTGGCACTGTCGTCTTGGTCACATTGGAGTGAAGCGTATGAAGAAACTCCATTCAGATGGACTTCTTGAATCACTTGATTTTGAATCACTTGAAAGATGCGAAGCATCTAATGGGAAAAATGACTAAGACTCCATTCTCTGGTACAATGGAGCGAGCTACAGACTTATTGGAAATAATACATACCGATGTGTGCGGTCCAATGAGTGTAGCATCGCGTGGTGGATATCGTTATGTTCTCACTTTCACGGATGACTTGAGTAGATATGGGTATGTCTACTTCATGAAACATAAGTCCGAAACTTTCGAGAAGTTTAAGGAATTTCAAAGTGAAGTGGAGAATCATCGTAACAAGAAGATTAAGTTTCTGCGTTCTGATCGTGGGGGTGAATATCTAAGTTACGAGTTTGGCATGCATTTAACGAAATGTGGAATACTTTCACAGTTGACACCGCCGGGAACACCACAGCGTAATGGTGTGTCCGAACGTCGTAATCGAACTCTCTTAGATATGGTTCGGTCTATGATGTCTCTTACAGATTTACCGTTATCATTTTGGGGCTATGCATTAGAGACAGCCGCATTCACTTTAAATAGGGCACCATCTAAATCCGTTGAAACGACACCGTACGAATTGTGGTTTGGTAAGAAACCTAAGTTGTCGTTCCTTAAAGTTTGGGGTTGCGAAGCATATGTAAAGAAGTTACAACCTGATAAGCTAGAACCCAAAGCGGAGAAATGCGTCTTCATAGGATACCCTAAAGAAACAATTGGGTATACCTTCTATCATAGATCCGAAGGCAAAGTTTTTGTTGCAAAGAATGGATCCTTTCTTGAGAAGGAGTTTCTCTCGAAAGAAGTGACTAGAAGGAAAGTAGAACTTGATGAGGTTATTGAACCTTCTCTCGGATTTGAGAGTAGCGCAGCACCGGAAGATGTTTTGGTGCCGCCTGCACCAATTGAAGAGGAAGCTAATGATAATGATCATGAAACTTCGAACGAAGTTACTACTGAACCTCGCAGGTCAACGAGGGTTCGTACCACTCCTGATTGGTATGACTCTGCCTTGAACGTCATGTTGGTGGACAACGCAGATGACCCTGCGACGTATGAAGAAGCTATGGTGAGCCCAGATTCCGACAAATGGCTAGAAGCCATGAAATCCGAAATAGGATCCATGTACGAAAACCAAGTGTGGACTTTGGTGGACTTACCGGATGGTCGTAAGGCTGTCGAGAACAAATGGATTTTCAAGAGAAAAACAGATGCTGATGGTAATGTTACCGTCTATAAAGCTCGACTTGTCGCGAAAGGGTTCCGACAAATTCAAGGAGTTGACTATGATGAGACATTCTCATCAGTAGCGAAGCTAAAATCTGTGAGGATTTTGTTAGCAATTGCTGCACATTTCGATTATGAGATTTGGCAGATGGATGTCAAAACGGCGTTCCTTAATGGTGATATTGAGGAAGAGTTGTATATGGTACAACCCAAGGGTTTTGTCGATCCTAAAGATGATAACAAGGTATGCAAACTTCAGCGCTCCATTTATGGACTGAAGCAAGCATCCCGTAGTTGGAATCAACGTTTTGATAAGGTAATCAAAAACTTTGGATTTATACAAACTTATGGAGAAGCTTGTATTTACAAGAAAGTGAGTGGGAGCTCTGTAGCATTCCTAGTACTGTATGTAGATGACATATTGTTGATTGGGAATGATATAGAACTTCTTAATAGCGTCAAAACCTATTTGAATAATAGTTTTTCAATGAAGGATCTTGGCGAAGCGGCATACATTCTAGGCATCAAGATTTATAGAGATAGATCAAGACACCTAATAGGGCTTTCACAAAGTACATACTTGGACAAAGTTCTAAAGAAGTTTAGAATGGAAGAAAGCAAGAAAGGGTTCGTGCCCATGTTGTCAGGTAAGACCTTGAGTAAAACTCAAAGTCCAGCTACGGCAGAAGATAGAGAGAAAATGAATAAAATTCCCTATGCCTCGGCCATAGGTTCTATCATGTATGCCATGCTGTGTACAAGACCGGATATAGCACATGCTGTTAGTTTGACTAGCAGATATCAAAGTGATCCTGGAGAGGAACACTGGACAGCGGTCAAGAATATCCTAAAGTACCTGAATAGGACTAAGGATATGGTTCTTTCTTATGGAGGTGATGAATAGCTTGTTGTAAACGGTTACACCGATGCTAGTTGGAACACCGATCCGGATGACTCAAAGTCACAGTCGGGTTACATATTTATTTTGAATGGTGCTGCAGTGAGCTGGAGGAGTGCGAAGCGAAGCGTTGTGGCGAAATCTTCAACTGAATCGGAATACATAGCTGCTTCGGAGGCTGCACAAGAAGCCGTTTGGATGAAGGAATTCATTACTGAACTCGGCGTGGTTCCCAGTGCGTTGGACCCGATGGCCATCTACTGTGACAACACAGGTGCCATAGCTAATGCGCAGGAGCCAAGGTCACATAGCAAGCTGAAGCACATCAAGCTACGTTTCCACGCTATTCGCGAGTATGTCCGAGATGGTGACATAAAGATTTGCAAAGTACACACTGATCTGAATGTGGCAGATCCGTTGACTAAACCTCTCCCTAGGGCAAAGCATGACCAACACCAGAACGCCATGGGTGTTCGGTATATTACCATGTAATCTAGTCTAGTGCAAGTGGGAGACTGTTGGAGATATGCCCAAGAGGCAATAATAAAAGTGGTTATTATTATATCTTTGTGTTTATGATGAATGTTTACATCCCATGCTATAATTGTATTATTAGGAAACACTAATACATGTGTGTTTTGTAAACATAAGAGAGTCCCTAGTAAGCCTCTTGTTGAACTAGCTTGTTGATTAATTGATGATTATGGTTTCCTGATCATGGACATTAGGATGTGATTAATAACAAGGTCATATCATTAGGAGAATGATGTGATGGACACACACACCCATAGTAAGCGTAGCATAAGATCAAGTCATTAAGTTCGTATTGCTGTAAGCTTTCAAACACCTAGTAACCTATTCCTTCGACCATGAGGTTATGTTAATCACCATCACTGGATGAATACTTTGATGACATCAAACGCCACTTCGTAACTGGGTGGTTCTAAAAGTGTCATTGGGTATTCTGAAAGTATGTGTTGAAGCTCATGAACCAAGATTGGGATTTGTCCATCCATATGACGGATAGATATGCTCTGGGCCCTCTCGGTGGAATGTCATCTAGTTAGCTTGCAAGCATGTGACTAGGTCACAAGGGATGACATATCACGGAACGAGTAAAGAGTACTTATCAGTAACGAGGTAGAACTAGGTATGGAGATACCGACGATCAAACCTCGGATAAGTATAGTATCGTGAGACAAAGGGAATTAGTTTCGTATGTAAGTGGTTCAATCGATCGCGAAGTCATCGTTGAGTATGTGGGAGCCATTATGGATCTCCAGGTCCCGCTGATGGTTATTGATAGGAGATGTGTCTCTATCATGTCTACATATTCACGAACCGTAGGGTGACACACTTAAGGTTCGAAGTTGTTTTAAGTAGATATGGAATGTGTGTTGGAAACCGAATGTTGTTCGAGTCTCGGAATGGATCCGGGACATCACGAGGAGATCCGGAATGGTCCGGAGAATAAGATTCATATATAGGAGATCATTTTATGAGATAGGAAATGTTCCGGAGTGTTTGTATGAGGATTCTAGAAGGTTTCGGAATGTTCCGGAAGGTTCTAGAAGATATCTTGGAGTTTGCTTGAAAATCAAGATAGGGATCAAGGAGTCCTGTTGGGTCAGGATAAGGAGTCGTGGGGGAGGAGGATTCCTCCCCACCTCCCCAACCCGCCGGCCCATAGGAGGGGAGTCCTACAAGGACTCCCCTTCCCTGGCGCGCCCTCCCCTCTTTAAATAGAGGGGCAGGGGCGCCCCCTCCTCTCACGCTCTCATAACGTCCAATCTCTGCCGCCTCTCTCCTCCACCATATTCTGCACAGGCATAGGCGAAGCCCTGCAGAATTCTCTACTCCACCACCACCACCACCACACCGTCGTGCTGCTGGGATTTCGTGGAGAAGATCTACTACCTCCGCTGCTCGCTGGAACGGGGAGAGGAAGGTCTGCTTCGACTCCGCACGTGTGACCGACTGCGGAAGCGCTGCCGAATTGCGGCGCCGGAAGGATCGTCAACTTGACCAAGGGCGGAAGCGCTGCTGGAACGCGACGCCGGAAGGATCGTCTACTTGACCGAAGGCGGAAGCGCTGCTGGAACGCGACGCCAGAAGGATCGGCAAGTGATCGACTACATCAACCACGAGATCTAATCTCGTTAACGCTTTCGGATCCACGAGGGTTAGTTCCCATCTATCTCGTTGCTCATGTCTAATAGATTAGATCTTGGCTTTTATCTAGATTAGATCTAGGTTTTGTTCGTTCTTGCGGTAGAAAATTTATTGTTTTCCACGCTACGAACCCATCATTGTACACTTTACCTAGACCATCCGGGTACCCTACCCTGATCTACACCGACCATGGGTCGAGTAACCGATCAAGACTCTCTCGATGCCCACTCCAATATAAGTGCCTACCCTATGAGTCTTTTCCCCTCAACACCGGGACACCCTATATAGTACATAAGCCAACCTAAGTGCTTTTTCCACTTCCCAAGTGTGCGCTTTCAATGAGGGGCTCATAGTAACGTGTGGAGGCCCGCAGACCCTTCGTTCCTTCTCCCGTTCCATGTTTTACATGGACTCAGCCAGAGACGGCCCACCCTCCAGGGATTTTTATCCCCTGTAGTCGTTGCAAGGCAGCTTATATCAGAATAAACAATCATCAAATCCAGCCCTGTCCCATTCTAGAGTAATATGGTTGCACGGATTAATTGTTCTAGCAAAACTTCAAAGAACCGGGTGCGTTTTTGTAAACCTTTTTCCTCTAGCTTTCCATCAGCATTTTGTAAAATAAAACCTTTTTCTTTCTCAACATCTCTTGGGAGGTCCCACCTCACCAAGGTTTTATCATAAAACATTTGGTAAAACTTTTTCGGGGGGTATTCCCATCCTCTAGTTTTGCCTGAGCTAAAACGGGGTCTCCAAATGGGTATGGTGTAATACACCATCTGTCATACTAGGGTTAAATAGGTGTCATCAAGAGGGTTGTACTTAATAGTACAAAAGCGTAATGGTTTCAAAAAGAGATCATCATATAGTAAAACAATGCAGTTTTCATAAAGCAGTAAGTAAAACATGCATACGTAAAACAGTACGACAAGGCTTATGAGAAAAAGGTGGCTTTCCTAAGATCAACACTCTCGCAATATATGTCCCTGGACATCTCCTTAAAAAACCATAATAACTAAATTCTTCTGGTCTCCGATATAAACGCATCTATTGTCGATAGGCATCACATGCAAGCAAACAAATGACACAATCAACACCAGGCATACAAACATCAATACATACAGCAAGCAATGAACAATACAAGTTTACAAATCATTAGGTCTTAGGAAGAATGGGTTTAGTAAGATTGGCCTTGTCTTAGAAGCAATTGAAGGAAATCCTATAGGACTTATAGTCTAGAAAAATTATTTAGGAGAGGGCTTTTAGACCAAGGCCATAATATGTATGATACCATTGTATAAAAATGTTACCATGAGATAGGTAGTGATAATATGAAACCAACAAAAGTGGTTTCACTATTTTATCATTTTCCTTTTATTTAATATGCATTTTCTAGTGGAAAATACTCTAGTTTTAAGAGATAATTCCCCAGAAGTGTTCTGCAAGTCCAAAAATTATTTCCTTGGGTGGTCGTTTATGTTTTGATGTACTTGTTCACTGAGAGTTGGAATCATGTCAAAATAATTAACATAATGCCCTAGGAATTTCCCAAAGTAAGTTCTATAGCTGTTTTCTCTTTTTCACCAGATTAAATCTACAGCAGTTATTGATATGATTCCAAGGGCACATGGTAGGTTCTTTGAATACCTTTCTTTAGAAATTGGAATCACCCAATTTGGAGTTGTAAAACTTCTGTAGTGATTTTTCTACTAAAACTACCTTAGGCGGAGAGGATTAATTCACAAAAATTAAACAGAGCCTCAATAAAATTTGATCTCGTGGATTTTGATATACATTAGTGTACCACATCACGGATAGTTGGAATCAACTCAGAACAGGTTATAGTTTGGCTTGAGGAAATTTACAAGGTCAATAAATAACTGTTTTTGTTATTTTTACTAAGGTAAAAATAGGGTTCACCTTGACATGAAATAAAGTCTAAGTGGTAGGTATAGAAAATACCTTTCATAGAAACTTGATCCATCCCATTTGGGTAAGGCTAGGTCATAGAGAAATTTATTTAGTGTAAAAGATACGTTTTAGTGGATATAATGCCAATAAAAAATGAAATTTATTTTTGGCAGAGGGACAGCTCTACATGTTGCACAAAACATGCATGCACAAAGATAAATTTTTATCTAGCCAATTAAAGTTGTTTTCCATTTTCATTTGGAGTTAAACCAACAAGTAAATTTCTGGATCTGGAAATATATTTAAATAAAAGGAATATTGGGAGGGGCAGCTCGGGCCGGATCTGCGTGCGGAATGGGCCCAACTCGTCATGAGTTCACAGGAGAGCTCCCGTTTGAAACGGCCGATCCAGGCCCGGCCGTCGACGACGCGGGACGGCGAAGGGGTATGGGCGCTCGACGACCGTCGGATTAGAGGGGAGATGGATGACACATCGTTGTCTCCTAGCTCCCGACGCGGCGGCGGGGACAAAACCCTAGCAGAGGGGAGCGGGCGTGGGGAGGCTCACCGGGGACTCGCCAGCGGCCGTGGAGGAGACAGGGGGACGCGGTCGACGACGACGACTCCGGGGAGGGGCGGCAGGGTAGTCTCTGCGCCGGATAAGAGCTCGCGCGACAACATTCGGGAGGGAGCTTGTTGGAGCTCGCCGGTGCTGCATGGGGAACCGTTCCTGGTACAGAAAAAGGAGGGGATTAGATGAAGTAGGGTGCGGGGGTTCCATTTCGGGAACATGCAGATGAGAAGAGACAGAGAGGGAAGCATCGTGCTCAAATCTTTAGCAATGGCCGAGAGCTTCTTCTCTTCTTCTTGAGGGCAAGACTAGGCATGGGGAGAAGAGGGGAGCCAGGGGGAGGTAAGTGCGAGAGTTTGGGGGCGAATGAGCCGGAGGGGGAGTGTTGTGATGACCCGTGGGCTTATAAACCGGTGAGGGGTGGTGTTTGATGGACTAGGTCCATTTTGAGCATCGATGAGGGGTACTGCACGAGGGTTGGGCCTCAGGGGCGGTGGAGGGAGTGTGGAGGTGTTCTCTAGGGTCGTGCTTAGGGCAGAGGAACAGTGGGGCTGCTGCCCTAGACTTATATTTCCAAGGTAGGCAATAAGTGCTTCTCTCTCTTTACTAGTCTCCCTTATCAAGAGGTAATAGACACAAGGCCTGCGGTGCTACAGTAGCACACGACCAGAGGGAGTATGGGTTGTTGTGGAGGAGTGTTGGTGATCTTTGGTGATGATTTGATTTTTGGTTTAGTTGAATAATTGCTTCGTTTGCCCAATTTGGTAACAAAGTTGCTTATGAAGGAAGTTTAATATTTTGCATTGGGTAAGGTGGGAATATGGTACTAGTGGGTGGATGAGATCAAGGTACCTCCCTATGAATTATTTCAGGTTTTTCTAAGTATTTAAAGTCCACTTAACCCTATTTAGTCAAAAGTGCTGAACTGGTTTTAGGAAGCTATTTTGATAATTTTACATTGGGTAAGGTTGGTTTTTGATGTTAGATGGTCTCAGATATGAATTCACACTTTTGGGAATTTTCCCAAGATTTATTGATGAATAAAAGTATTTAATATAATTAATTTCTTGTTTCTGCCATTTAAGAAAATGGGCAAAAAGAATTATTAAGACTCTTCAAAAATAATTATTTTTGAAGTGGGAGGATAGGGTAGGGTTTATAGTATCCAATGTGCATTAAGTTGGGAAAGTGTTTTGGAGAAAAACAAATTTTCCTTAATAGAAGGAGTTTTTAGGTGTTTGTCAAATAAAGGAATTAATTGCTTTTGGGCCATAATAATTATGGGTAGTATTTTATAAATCTTTATAATCAATATATATGATGTACACAAGGTGTATATAGCATTTGCAACCTTGGGTGTTGAGAATCCAACTTGATTTTTGTGAGAAACAAGAATTAAAGGATCTATGGTGATGTTATTTTCATACCATCAAAACATGGTTGTAACTTGGAGCTCAAGGATCCCCTTGGTTCAAGGGATATATGGATACATATACCAATTTAAGTAGATCACCATGGTATAGAATGTTGGACTTGATCATGCTTGAGCTCTGCAAGGACTGATTCCAAATTTTGAATAAAATAAGACTTCCAAGGAAGATTTCCAAATAGCCTTCAAAACCTTGTGGGTTTTTGAAGGACAAGGATCCATTTGGAACAATTGAAGTAGGTATTGCTAGAAATTTATGAGTAGAACACAATCATGCAAGTATTTGGTGAAAATAAGATAACATGTAGGTGTGAGCTTCTTCCAAAGTAGGCATGTTGATAAGATTTGTAGCAGTTATTATTTTCTTTCCTGCAAAACTATCAAGAACTAGGGGGTTAGAGGATGGTCTAACAAAGGCCAAGAGTGGTCCTTGTTAGTCCTTATGATGGTATTCTAGATGGTTCAAGTGCATTACCAAAAAGGCACAAGGGTTGAGAAAGAGAGGCACTCAAAGAAGTGATGCTGAAGTAGTTTCCAGACTTAGTCAAAATTTGGCAGATTTAGGGTTTTTGACTAGAATATGAGTGGGGATGTTTTTAGGGTTTTGCAAGGTATCAAAGCATCATCAAGTGGACTATGTTTACGTGCATATTCAGTAGAATAGATCTATTCTGGATATTGGTCTTCATTGACTTGGAAACTTCTAGAATGGATCACTTCAGAATTGATCTCGTTAGGGGTTTTAGATCATCACCTAGTGGCTAGAGATCAGATCCATCTTGTATTCTTGATTAGGGTTTGGGGATTTTAAGGTTTATTGATCCTAGAGGATGACCTCCTAGAGTAGCTCATACTACTTCTAAGCAATCAAGTCAAACAACAGATCAAGGCAACTCATCTTACAAACAAATCAACTACTACTAGGGTTACCATCAAGCTTAGCTTGAGGCAAGGATGGGAAATTTTGAAAGGTTGTAGTTTGAATAAGGTAAGAGTCCTTGGTATCCCTACCAAGAGTAGAATTCAAATGTTTTATACAAGGTTTTGGAAATCCTAGAGGTAAGAGTAGTTGAAGGTTTGTCTTGGAAACATAAGGGGATGATATCTTATAGATCTCCATAACTTTGGCAATAGAAGCTACTAAACTAGTTAGGGTTGCAAAGGCATCTTGGCTCAGGTTTTGGAATGCCAGAACATTTGAGAATATGTAAAATGAGCCAAGCCGGTTTTGTTAAATAGATTTTGTCAACTGATGGTGAGGTAAGGAGTATATCATATGGTATACACTCATATGCACAAGAACCACAAACAACAAGCAAACACTACATCATTGAACAAGAAAAAGTTTTTGTTCCCCTGATTTTTGCATTCTGGTCAACTAATCAGGGTTGCTGAAATTGGGATGTTACATGTGTTATTTTCATAGACCACATATGGATCCACCAGTGTCATTGCATGTGTGTTCTTTTCACAAACCACATAAGGATCCACCAGAGGCATGCAATGATGTTTGTTCTTCTCATAAACCTCATGGATCCACCAGTGGCATTGCATGTGTGTTCTTTTAATAAACCACGGCTAGAGTCATGGGATGTGTATTCATTGCATGTGTTTTATTTTTGCAAACCACATATGGATCCACTAGTGTCATTGCATGTGTGTTCTTTTCATTAACCACAACTGGAGTCATTGTATGTCTTTTCTTTTCACAAACCACATGTCAACACCCGGATTTTTAATCCCAGATGCCCGTTATGCCATACCTCGCAATCCCAAGATTACCATTTTTGTGAGACATAATGGATTGGATATCATAGTACATCATCCATTACAAACCATACATAAGGTCTTACACAAATAAGGATCTCATGATCCAGTCTTAATACAACAAGCAACGGAAATAAAAGATAAGCGTAGCGGTGGGGTCCATCTTCTGGGGCACAGGCACGAAGGCAGATAGTCCTAGTTATCATAGCCGTCCTGCTGACCATTATCTTGATAATCTCCTTCATAGTCTGGCCATGATAATAGCCAGGGACAAAAGCCATGAGTACTCTTTAAGTACTCGCAAACTACCACTAACCAGTATTATAGTTCTAAGTTAAAGTGCTAAATCTAAGTTTAACTATACAGTTAAGTTTGAAACCTAAGATGAGTTCTAAAGCAAAGAAAGATAAAGTAAAATGCTAGAATCACTTAAGTTGGGAAGTTAGGGTCATAAACACAACCCTGTTGTGGTCAAGTCGAGATTCATCATTCATTTCATAAGTTATTTAGAAAACATCTGACAACGAAACAGTATGGCCATTCCAACTGTACATAACCGCGGACGCGGCTATTCGAATAGTTTGACACTCTGCAGAGGTGGTACACTTTTACCACACGATTCGATACATCTGTCAGGGATAACCCTGAATAATCATACTTAATATGCAGATAATCAAACATAACCTTCCCTTTACACACCCTAGTATAAGCACCTCTCCTATGAGCATGGCCTCCCAACCATGACCATCTGTCATCTTGGGCACTGCATAGGTGGACATCATGAGAGGTAGCCTCAGGTCAAACCTCTCCTGCGAGGGAACTAATACTAATGCATATAAATTTCCAGCTAAGCCTTAACCAATTCAGGTGGTGTGGTTGTACGGTGAATTTGGAATGGTATCGCATCCGAATCCAACCATAAGTTTTATAAAAGGGTTAAGGCTCATGCCTCAACATTTTCATCATCATCAACCATTTGTGTTTCTCAACACATGTGAAAACATCTCAATAGAATTACTCATCATTCCAAGGTTTTCATAATTCATTTTTCACCAAGTGTTCCCATATAAAGTGACTTCAAGTTTTTGATCTACTCTAAACTACTAAGTTAAGAGTGTTCACGAAGATGGAAAAGATGGGTTCAATCTCATGCCATAGAATGACATCTAAAGGTTTCTAAATAGGACAAGTTTTATACTTTTTATGCTACATTCAAAAACAAGTAAAGAACTTTGTGTAAACTAAGGGAGGTAAAACTATAAATAAGACTTGGGGTACTAATAGTCAAAGGGGTGTGATCAAAGCATGCCTAAGGCATCTTTGCTAAACCATCTAGTTTGATCCTAGCTTGCTAAGCACTAAACTTGCATGTGTTAGCTTGCATGGTTAATGGAGGCTTGCACTTGGATAGTGCTAACTTGCTAATAGTAGCTTGCCTTGGGTAGTGCAGTGGTTGAAGTTTTCTTCTTCTTCTTCTTGGTAGAACTCCTCCTCCTTGAAAGCTTGGTCAGTACTATCGTCTATAAAGACATACGGAACACACAATCACCAAACAATACTTAACTAGGCTAAGTAGCATTCTAAGACACACATTTGATGATCTATTATCATCACAAGCACCACAAGTTTAAATCACTAGTTTCATCTTGTTAATTTAGAAAAGTAATTTCTACTCATTGAAAAATTGACTAAGATTTAATATTCACCACTTAAATATGGGATCATGTTGAATCAGGTCATCACCACATATTCTAACATGTGGGAATGAGACTTAAAGGTTGGATCAATATTACTTTGGTTTAAGTTTATTATTTAATGATTTAAAGTGACTATAAATGCCTATATAGCATTATTTTGGTACTAGTCGAAAGTCACTGCATGTAAGCCTTAATACTATTACATATTCAGATAGGTATGATGAAATGTGATTTTTTAGAGTTGGAATCAACTCCAAACCTATCTTAGTTGATTTTATAAAAATGTTGCAAGTTGCAAAAGCTTCTGTTTTGATATTTTTACTAGGGGAGATCTATAGCTTTAATTGAATTAAATCCAACGGGTTTGGATAGATCATTTCAATACCTTTCAGGCAAAATTGGTTTCATGCAATTTGGATTTGTAAAACTCCCAGAATTGAATTTTAAACTAGTGGAGAGAAACTAGATTCAACTTAAAAAGAAAAATCCAATTTGAATGGCTAGGCTAGCGCGGGAAAGAACATGGGTCGGCCCAGTGGTGCGCCGCGGCGCGGGGTTCAACTGACAGGGGGTCCCGCTGGTCAGCGGCACTTAACACGCGAAACGGTACGCGCGCTGTGGGTCGTAGGATTAGAAGGGGAATCTACGACTGAGGGTTGTCGTCGACGACGAATAGGTCGCCGACGGGCTCGAACCCTAGCGGCTCGGTGGGGGTCTGTCGGGGACGTACCAGGGATCTAGCGACGACGGCAAGGAGAGGAGCGGTTGCGGTGGAGCTTGGGGTGCCCTAAATCGCAGGCGCCCTTCTCCTCCTGCTGCGGCGGTTTCGGCTCCAATTCTGGCGAGGAAGCGCTCGATTGGCTCCGGTGAGAGAGGTGAAAGGATCAGTGAGAGGTAGG
Organism: Avena eriantha; assembly: GCA_910589775.1. NCBI lineage: Eukaryota > Viridiplantae > Streptophyta > Magnoliopsida > Poales > Poaceae > Avena > Avena eriantha. The sequence continues at coordinate 161,590,712 of OU342745.1, forward strand.
GAGTGAGTGGGTGTGGAGAAATGGTGCTGGGGAGGCCGGTTTATATAGGCCCGACGGTGAGACCGAACAGTGTGGGCAGGCGACTCCGGCGAGGGCGGCACAGGGGGCTAGCGGCGTGGCTCGAGGTAGGGGGCGGTAGCCTGTCTCCTGGCGGTGCGCTGCGGGCGGTGTCGGCATGGTCGACCAGCTCCGGGCGGTGTCGGCATGGTCGACCAGCTCCGGGCGTGGCAGTTCCTAGCCACTCTGCTCTCTGTCTCTGGGCTAGGGCTGGTTGGACGGTGGCGGTGGACCACTAGCGAGCTTGTAGACATGGCGAGAGAGGCTGGCGGCTGCTGTGGCGCGATGTCGCCGGTGGGGGTGCGCAAGGTGCTCGGCCTTAATGGCCATGACCATTTGGTTGTGTGCACAGGGTGTAGCCGTGCTAGCAATGGGTAGGGTTGGCACTAGGGGAACAAGGGGACAGGGTTAGGCCCAAATGGTGACCAAGATCACTGCTCAAAATAGTGTTTTGAATTTGGCCAGATTTGTGCCCACAAGGTGTTTGATAGAATGGCCGAAAGAGAAAGACTTTTGAATTTTGAGTTCAAAATTTTTGGGTGTTCTCCACTAGTGCTAGGTAGTCTCTGGTTGCAAGAGTTTTGAAAGTGGAGCTCAAATAGAAGGTTTTTGAAATAGGGGTGATCTATGCAAATGTATTGAATTCATTTTTCACATGCCATTTAAAATAAGCAAAAGAAGTTTTTAGCAGATCAAAAGGTGGACCTTGGTACCTCATTATGTGTACTAGCAAGAGGTGCAAAGATCATGAATTGTTTCTGTTAAGAAATGAGTGCTAGGAACACTCAAAGTAGTGTAGTGGATTAAAATGGCCAAAATGACCATTCCTCCTTTTTAATTGTTTTTGATTTGATTTTCTTTAGGAAAAGTTTAGGAATGATGTAGATGATGTTTAAATCACTTAAGAAACATTTTACAAGCAATGGATCACAGAACCATGGCAATTCAAATCAATTCCTATTTTAAATGCACATACACATGAATGCTTTCATTTTTAATTTGAAAAAGTTTTTGTTAACCCCAAATTTGATGATTTAGATCTTGATAAGCTTGGATTGAAGTTTTGGGATGTTACAAACCTTCCCCCTTAAACAAAATCTTGTCCCGAGATTTACAAAGAAAATTAGGAACTAAAGAGATCTGGGAATTCTATCCGGATGTAATATTCCAGCTCCCAAGTGGCTTCCTCCTCGGTATGGTTGCTCCACTGAATCTTGAGAAACTTGATGCTCCTGGTTCTGGTGGTTCTGTATGCTTCTTCCAAGATATGGATGGGTACTTCTCTATAGGTCAAGTCATTGTTGATTTCCACAGCTTTGTGATCAATGTTCCTGAAAACTTCGGTCTTCTCGGGTACTTCCAAACATTTGCGAAGTAACGAGATATGGAACACATTGTAGATGGTTGACATCTCTTCAGGCAGTTCCAGATGATACGATAATTCTCCTCGACGGTTCAGAATATTGAAGGGTCCGATATATCTAGGGTCTAACTTTCTCTTCAGACTAAAGCGTTGAGTTCCCTTCAATGGTGAAACCTTGAGATATACAAAATCTCCAACATTGAAGGTTAGGTCTCTCCTTCTCTTGTCAGCATAACTCTTCTGTCTAGATTGGGCGGTCTTGAGGTGCTCACGGACTTTGCGAACTTTCTCTTCTGCTTCTCGGAGAATGTCGGGTCCAAAGATCTGACTCTCTCCTACTTGAGACCAATTCAAAGGGGTACGACACTTTCTCTCGTATAGGAATTCAAATGGTGCCATATGCAAACTAGCTTGATAACTATTGTTATATGAGAATTCTGCGAAAGGCAGGCAGTGTTCCCATTTTGATCCGTATTCCAACACACAAGCTCTAAGCATATCCTCTAGGATCTGGTTGACTCTCTCAGTCTGCCCATCAGTTTGCGGATGATATGCTGTGCTGAAGTTCAACTTGGTTCCTAATCCTTCTTGGACTTTCTGCAAAAATCTTGAGGTAAACTGGGTTCCTCGATCTGATACTATGGTCTTGGGGGTTCCATGCAGACTAACAATCCTAGCAATGTATAGCTCTGCTAACTTTGTACTCTTGTAAGTTGTCTTGACAGGTATAAAGTAAGCTACCTTGGACAGTCTATCAACTATGACCCAGATTGAGTCATTTCCCCTACTAGAAGTAGGCAAACCGATGATAAAGTCCATTCCAACGGAATCCCATTTCCATTCCGGAATCTACAATGGTTGCAACAATCCTGCAGGTCTCTGCTGCTCTGCTTTGACTCTTTGACAGATGTCACATTTCGCGATGTAGCTTCCGATTTCTCTCTTCATCTTGTGCCACCAAAATTGCTCTTTCAAATCCTGATACATCTTTGTTCCCCCGGGCTGGATAGAATAAAGAGTATCGTGAGATTCCTTCATGATAACTTCCTTCAGCTCTGAATCTGCTGGCACACAGATATGTCCTTTGTACCAGAGTACACCTTCTTCGTCTTCAGTGAATCTAGGTACTTTTCCTGTACCAATACGATGTTTGATTCCGTTGATACTTTCATTCCCTTTCTGAGCTTCCTTGATTTGGCTAATCAAAGTGGTTTGAAGTTCAATGCTAGCTAAGAATCCTTTGCTAACTAATTCCGTTCTGAGCTCCAACTCTTCATACAAACTTCGCTGCTTTTCCTTGATCATGGTGTTTAGCCTACACGGCAATCTACTAAGAGCATCCACTACCACATTGGCTTTGCCGGGGTGATAGTGAATGTCAAGATCATAATCCTTGATTAACTCTATCCATCTCCTTTGTCTCATATTCAACTCCTTCTGAGTGAAGATATATTTTAAGCTCTTGTGATCTGAGTAAATCTCACAGCGATTACCCATCAGATAATGACGCCATGTCTTCAATACTAGAACCACAACTGCTAGCTCAAGATCATGGGTCGGATAGTTCTGCTCATACTGCTTCAGTTGTCGAGACAGATACGTGATGACTTTGCCTTCTTGCATCAACACACATCCGAGACTAATCTTGGATGCGTCACAATATACATCAAACGGCTTCTTGATGTCTGGCATGACCAATATTGGGGCTGATATCAATCTCTTCTTCAGTTCCTAGAAACTGGCTTCACATTTGTCAGTCCCTTCAAACTTCTTGTCCTTCTTTAATAGTTGGGTCATGGGTCTGGCGATGCTCGAGAATCCTTCTATGAACTTGCGGTAATATCCCGCTAATCCGAGAAATGCACGGACTTGGGTTTGAGTGGTTGGGGCTTCCCATTCTTCGACATCTTTGATCTTGGCGGGATCAACAGAAACTCCTCCGGCAGACACAATATGTCCTAGGAATCCTAGTTCCTTCAGCCAAAACTCACACTTGCTGAACTTAGCATATAACTGATGCTCTCTTAGGGTTTCTAGGATAACTCTTAGATGTTGCTCATGCTCTTCTTCTAACTTGGAGTAGATAAGTATGTCGTTGATGAACACAACTACAAACTTATCTAGGAAATTCATAAAGATCTTATTCATGAGATTCATGAAATAAGCAGGGGCATTGGTTCATCCAAAAGACATAACCGTATACTCGTATAAACCATAGCGAGTAGTAAAGGCGGTCTTTGGAATATCCGTTGCACGAATCTTAAGTTGGTGATAACCAGTCCTAAGATCAATCTTTGAGAATACCTGGGCTCCAGTCAACTGATCAAATAGATCCTCTATCTTTGGCAAGGGGTACTTGTTCTTGATGGTGACATCATTCAACTTTCTATAATCTGTGCACAGACGGTTGCCTCCATCTTTCTTGTCGACGAATGACACTGGTGATCTCCATGGCGATGCGCTTGGTTGAATCAAGCCTTTCTCTAACATGGAATCCAACTGGTTCTTCAGTTCCACCAACTCTGAGGGGTTCATGCTATAGGGTCTCTGTGCTATGGGTTCGGTTCCGGGGATTAGTTCGATAATGAACTCAATATCCCTATCCGGGGGCATACCTGGCAATTCATCTGGGAATACGTCGGGGTATTCACAGACTACTCTGACTTGGTCAATGGTGCGCAGGGCTACACTATTGTTGCACTTGAATTGATGGGGTAAGGTTTCAGAGATATGATCTACTATGACTCCAGAACTACTGGTCATGGTGATGGCTTTCTTAGAATAGTCTATCATTCTTTTATGCCTTGACATCCAGTCCATACCTAGTACTACTTCCAAACCTTTGGTTCCAAGTACAATCAGGTTGGCATAAAAATTTATCCCATGTATTTTGATAGGCACAACTTTGCAAAATTTTCTAGCTTTGGTTGTTGAACCGGGGATTTGAACTATCATGACATGCTTCAGGTTGGTTGGATGAATCTTACTAGTGCATGCAAATTCTTCGGTGAAAAATGAATGCGATGCTCCAGAATCAAACAATACTCTTGCTAAAACTGAGTTGACAGAAAACATACCCAGCACTACATCTGGCGCTTCATGGGCTTCTTCGGCGTTCATGTGGAAGAGACGGCCATTGCGGTTGTGAGGGTTTCCCGGGGAAAATCTCCTTCCTGGTTGAACACGACACTGCTGCTGAGCTGGGGCATTCACATTGGCATTGGCTGTAGTTTTCTTGGGACACTCATTGGAGTAGTGCCCCTTCACTCCACACTCCAAACAAGTGATCTGGACTTGTCCTTCACTGCGACAGGCACAACATTGCTGCCAGTTCTGGGTGCAGTGTGGTTGTTGTTGTTGCTGTTCTTGGGAGGTGCACGGTTGAAATTGTTGGCATTACCGGAGTTGTGATTGTTTCCTCTGGACTTCACATTGCCTCCTCTATGGTTGGGGTAGCTTGGGTGAGACGTTGGGGGTCGGTTGTTCCTTGGTGCATATCCTGATGAAGGATTGGGATGGTACTTCTGGTGACTGTTGGATCCAAGCTACTGCATCATATGACGCTTGCGGTTGTCGTTTTCCTGATTAATCTTCCCTTCCATCTGAATGGCAGAGTTGACTAGCTCTTCGAGATCCTGAAAACGGATGTTGACGAGGACAGTCTGCATCTCATCATGCAGTTCGTTCAAGAATCTCTCCTTCTTCTTGGCCTCCGTGTTGATCTCATCAGGTGCATATCTGTCAAGTGATAGGAATCTGTCACGATACTCCACCACAATCATTCTCCCTTGCTTCAATTCGTGGAACTCATCTCTCATTCTGTTGACTAGACCTTGCGGCACGTGGGTGCGGCTGAACTTGACTTTGAATGCTTCCCATGTCATCACTTGACCATGGTTCATATTGCGGATGCTATTCCACCAAGCTCTTGCATCTCCTGCCAGATAGTGGGTGGCGAAGAGAACTTTCTCATTTTCATCAACTCCTGCAACTTTGAGGTTGTTTTCCATGGTTTGTAACCAGTCATCAGCATCTAATGGGTTTTCAGAGGTGCTATAGATTGGGGGATTGGTATTCTGAAAGTTTTTGAGCTTGGACCCTTGATGATCATGATTTCCATGCCCTTGGTTGTTGAGAGCCATCTGGGCGATCTGTTGAAGTGTTGCTAAGTTGGCTTGGCGTTCTGCCCTGCGGGCTTCAAGGTCGGCGATGAGATTCTACAAGATCTGCAGCACTGGGTCTTGCGACGAGCTGCTCCCTCCTTGGTTTCCATGAGTGATCTGAAGATTGACATGGATATAGGGGTAAGAGGGAAATTCTAAGGTTCAGGGTTTTAGGTTTTCAAAGCTAAAACTTTGAGTTAGACTCATGGTTTTCAACTAACTTCATTTTAATTCATGCAAGCAGGCACACGATACAACACACACCACAACAATCAAAGGGAAAACAGATGGTTTGAAGAACCATTCTGCAAGCTACGATACAGTGAGATCGATACATCTCCGGCTACGATAGTGCCCTAGTGCTTCTACTCATCGTCGATGAAGTCAGAGTCATCATCGTCAGTGTAGAAGTCCACAGCATCCTCCGCCAGAAAATCATCATCATTGCTGAGGTAAGAATCCATGTCTCCTTGGATGTCTTCACCCTCATCTTCTTTCTCCTTGGCGGCAAGCTGAGCTTCTTGCTCCTTGACGGTCTTCTCGAGGTCGGCCACCTTCTTGCAAAGACGGGCGATGGTGCGATCGTTCTTTGCATGCTGGCGACAAAGAGACTGGCGGTCCTGGACGAGCAGTGCGAAAGTCTGGGCCTTCTGGTCAGCAATGGCATGGTTCTGGTTGGCTAACTCTCTGGCATTGTCCAGTTCCTGCTGTCTGTCATGCAGCAAGAAGTCAAGATTCTCCACTTGACGCCTCAACTCTGGGTGACTTGGCATCTCCATTGGCATTCCCATGTAATCACATCTTGCATAGTGGGCAAAACGAGTTCCTTGGATCTTGTTGACGCTGAGGGCACATAGATGTGTGAGAGCTTCATGCATTGCCCTGGCTAATCCATCTAGCCAGTTGTTCTTTCTCACAGAGAACTGAATTCTCCCAGAAGTTGGTGCTTCAATGCTTCCTCTAAGATCTGCGGTGACTAGCCACTGCAAGTCTCCTCCTGGTGGTCCTAGAAGTTGAGCTCCAAGAAACTCCGGATGTGGGCGTCCCAGCAATTCTGACAGGGAATCCAAATCCCTTTCGAAGATCAGCTGACCTCCGTTTCCCAACTGGTAAAACTTGCTGAACTGAGTCTCCATCTACAAGAATTAATGATGAGGAAGTTAGTGAAGTGATCAAGTGTGTCAATTTTTAAGTAGTAGTGTAAGAATTTTGAGGAACGTGAGTTTTTGAGAAAGAAAGAATTCACAAGGGTAAGAGAGGAGATAGTTTTTCATAAATACTCACTTTGGTTTGGAAACTAAGTTTTTGTTTGAACGTCCATTCTAACTAGGGTCTCCTATGGTCAGGATGGCTCTGATACCAACTTGTCAAAACCCGGATTTTTAATCCCAGATGCCCGTTATGCCATACCTCGCAATCCCAGGATTACCATTTTTGCAAAACATAACAGACTGGATATAACAGTACATCATCCATTACAAACCATACATAAGGTCTTACACAAATAAGGATCTCATGATCTAGTCTTAATACAACAAGCAGCGGAAATAAAAGATAAGCGTAGCGGTGGGGTCCATCTTCAGGGGCACAGGCTTGCTGACGAAGGCAGATAGTCCTAGTTATCATAGCCGTTCTGCTGACCATCATCTTGATAATCTCCTTCATAGTCTGGCCATGATAATAGCCAGGGACAAAAGCTATGAGTACTCTTTAAGTACTCGCAAACTACAACTAACCAGTATTATAGTTATACGTTAAAGTGCTAAATCTAAGTTTAACTGTACAGTTAAGTTTGAAACCTAAGCTGAGTTTTGAAGCAAAGAAGATAAAGTAAAATGCTAGAATCACTTAAGTTGGGAAGTTAGGGTCATAAACACAACCCTGTTGTGTTCAAGTCAAGATTCATGATTCATTTCATAAGTTATTTAGAAAACATCTGACAGCGAAATAGTATGTCCATTCCAACTGTCCATAACCACGGACGTGGCTATTCGAATAGTTTGACACTCTGCAGAGGTGGTACACTTTTACCACACGATTCGATACATCTATCAGGGATAACCCTGAATCATCATACTTAGTATGCAGATAATCAAACATAACCTTCCCTTTACACACCCTAGTATAAGCACCTCTCCTATGAGCATGGCCTCCCAACCATGACCATCTGTCATCTTGGGCACTGCATAGGTGGACATCATGAGAGGTAGCCTTAGCTCAGACCTCTCCCGCGAGGGAACTAATACTAATGCATATAAATTTCCAGCTAGGCCTTACCCAATTTAGGTAGTGTGGTTGTACGGTAAATTTGGAATGGTATCGCATCCGAATCCAACCATCAGTTTTATAAAAGGGTTAAGGCTCATGCCTCAATATTTTCATCATCATCAACCATTTGTGTTTCTCAATACATGTCAAAACATCTCAATAGAATGACTCATCATTCCAAGGTTTTCATAATTCATTTTCACCAAGTGTTCCCATCTAAAGTGACTTCAAGTTTTTGATCTACTCTAAACTACTAAGTTAAGAGTGTTCACTAAGATGGAAAAGATGGGTTCAATCTCACGCCATAGAAAGACATCTAAAGGTTTCTAAATAGGTCAAGTTTTATACTTTTTATGCTACCTTCAAAACAAGTAAATAACTTTGTGTAAACTAAGGGAGGTAAAACCTGTAAATAAGCCTTGGGGTACTAATAGTTAAAGGGGTGTGATCAAAGCATGCCTAAGGCATCTTTGCTAAACCATCTAGTTTGATCCTAGCTTGCTAAGCACTAAACTTGCAAGTGTTAGCTTGCATGGTTAATGGTGGCTTGCACTTGGATAGTGCTAAGTTGCTAATAGTAGCTTGCCTTGGGTGGTGCAGTGGTTGAAGTTTTCTTCTTCTTCTTGGTAGAACTCCTCCTCCTCGAAAGCTTGGTCGGTATTATCGTCTATAAAGACATACGGAACACACAATCACCAAACAATACTTAACTAGGCTAAGTAGCATTCTAAGACACACATTTTATGATCTATTATCATCACAAGCATCACAAGTTTAAATCACTAGTTTCATCTTGTTAATTTAGAAAAGTAATTTCTACTCATTGAAAAATTAACTAAGATTGAATATTCACCACTTAAATATAGGATCATGTTGACACATGTCATCACCACATATTCTAACATGTGGGAATGAGATTTAAAGGTTGGATCAATATTACTTTGGTTTAAGTTTATTATTTAATGATTAAAGTGACTAGAAATGCCTATATAGCATTATTTTGGTACTTGTCCAAAGTCACTGCATGTAAACCTTAATATTATTACATATTCAGATAGGTATGATGAAATGTGATTTTTGAGAGTTTGAATCAACTCCAAACCTCTCTTAGTTGATTTTATAAAAATGGTGCAAGTTGCAAAAGATTTTGTTTTGTTATTTTTACTAGGAGAGATCTATCACTCTAATTGAATTAAATCTAACGGGCTTGGATAGATCATTTCAATACCTTTCAGGCAAAATTGGTTTCATGCAATTTGGATTTGTAAAACTGCAAGAATTGAATTTTAAACTAGTGGTCAGAAACTAGAATCAACTTAAAAAGAAAAATCCAATTTGAATGGCTAGGCTAGCGCGGGAAAGAACATGGGCCGGCCCAGTGGTGCTCCGCTGCGCGCGGCTCAGCTGACAGGGGGTCCCGCTGGTCAGTGGCACTTAACACACGAAATGGTACGCGCGCTGTGGGCCGTAGGATTAGAAGGGGGGTCTACTGCTGAGGGTTAGCATCGACGACGAATAGGTCGCCGGCGAGCTCAAACCCTAGAGGCTCGGTGGGGGTCTGCCGGGGACATACCAGGGCTCCAGCAACAACGGCGAGGTGGGCAAACAAAGTGGAAGACGATGGCGAGGCGAGGCGCCATTGCGGCGGAGCTTGGGGTGCCCTAAATCGCAGGCGCCCTTCTCCTCCTGCTGCGGCGGCTCTGGCTCCAATTCTGGCGAGGCAGAGCTCGATTGGCTCCGGCAAGAGAGGTGAAAGGATCAGTGAGAGGTGGGGAGTGAGTGGGTGTGGAGAAATGGTGTTGGGAGGCCGGTTTATATAGGCCCGACGGTGAGAACGAACGGTGTGGGCAGGCGACTCCAGCGAGGGCGGCATAGGGGGCTAGCGGCGTGGCTCGAGGTAAGGGGTGGTGGCCTATCTCCTGGCAGTGCGCTGAGGCTTAAAGGCGTAGCAAGGTAGGCTATGTGCTGGTCGGGCGTGTCACACGCTCTGGGCGGCAGAGGCGGCGGGTCCGACGGCGAGCGGTGGCTGGGGTGAGTTGGGGGGCCAGCGGGGGTGTCTGGGGTGTTCAATAGGTCATGGCAGAGCGGTAGGCACGGGCTGCAGCTGAGGGGCGGTCTGTGCACGCGGGGACAGGGCGTGCTTTGCGAGTGGCGTCGGCATGGTCGACCAGCTCCGGGCGCGGCGGTTCCTGGCCGCTCTGCTCTCTGTCTCTGGGTTGGGGCTGGTTGGTCGGTGGCGGTGGACCACTAGCGAGCTTGTAGACATGGCGAGAGAGGTTGGCGGATGCTGTGGCGCGATGTTGCCGGTGGGGGTGCGCGAGGAGCTCGGCCTTAATGGCCATGACCATCTGGTCGTGTGCACAGGGTGTGGCCAGGCTAGCAAAGGGTAGGGTTGGCACTGGGGAACAAGGGGATAGGGTTAGGCCCAAATGGTGACTAAGATCACTGCTCAAAATAGTGTTTTGAATTTGGCCAGATTTGTGCCCACAAGGTGTTTGATAGAATGGCCGAAAGAGAAAAACTTTTGAATTTTGAGTTCAAAAATTTTGGGTGTTCTCCACTAGTGCTAGGTAGTCTCTGGTTGCAAGGGTTTTGAGAGTAGAGCTCAAATAGATGGTTTTTGAAATAGGCGTGATCTATATAAATGCATTGAATTCAATTTTCACATGCCATTTAAAATAAGCAAAAGAATGTTTTTAGCAGATCAAAAGGTGGGGCTTGGTACCTCATTATGTGTACTAGCAAGGGGTGAAAAGATCATGAATTGTTTCTGTTAAGAAATGAGTGCAAGGAACACTCAAAGTAGTGTAGTGTATTAAAATGGCCAAAATGACAATTCCTCCTTTTTAATTGTTTTCGATTTGATTTTCTTTACGAAAAGTTTAGGAATTATGTAGATGATGTTTAAATCACCTAAGAAACATTTTACAAGCAATGGATCACATAACCATGGCAATTCAAATCAATTCCTATTTTAAATGCACATACACATAAATGCTTTCATTTTAATTTGAAAAAGTTTTTGTTAACCCCAAATTTGATAATTTAGATCTTGATAAGCTTGGGTTGAAGTTTTGGGATGTTACACCACATATAGATCCACCAGAGTCATTGCATGTATGTTCTTTTCATAAACCACATGGATCCACCAGTGGCATTGCATGTGTGTTCTTTTAATAAACCACAGCTAGAGTCATTGGATGTGTGTTCTTTTCATAAACCACTACTAGATTCATTTCATGTGTTTTGTTTTCACAAACCACATATGGATCCACCAGTGTCATTAAATGTGTGTTCTTTTCATTAACCACAGCTAAAGTCATTACATTTCTGTTCTTTTCACAAACCACATATGGATCCACCAGAGCCATTGCATGTATGTTCTTTTCATAAACCACATATGGACCACCAGGGTCATTGCATCTTTGTTCTTTTCATAAACCACATGAGCATGTGTTTTCTTTTCACAAAGCACAAGGATCTACAAGTGTCATTGAATGTGTGTTCTTTTCCTAAAACACATATGGATCCACCAGTGTAATTGCATGCGTGTTCTTTTCATGAACCACAACTAGAGTCAGTGAATGTGTGTTATTTTCACAAACCACATATGGATCCACCAGTGTCATTGCATGTGTGTTATTTTCATAGACCACATATGGATCCACCAGTGTCATTGTATGGTTGTTCTTTTCATAAACCACTAGGATCTACGAGTGTCATTGCATTTGTGTTATTTTAATCAACCACATCTAGAGTCATTAGATGTGTGCTCTTTTCATAAAACACAACTAGTCATCGCATGTGTGTTCTTTTCACAAACCACATATGGATCCACCAGTGTCATTGAATGTGTGTTCTTTTCATTAACCATAGATGGATCCCCTAGTGTCATTGCATGTGTGTTATTTTCATTAACCACAACTAGAGTCATTGCATGTTTGTTCTTTTCACAAACCACATAAGGATCCACTAGAGTCATTTCATGTGTTCTTTTCACAAACCACATATTATCCACCATAGTCATTGCATGTCTGTTCTTTTCATAAACCACATGGATCCACCAGGGTCATTGCATGTGTGTTCTTTTCATAAACCACAACCAGAGTCAATGCATGTCTATTCTTTTCACAAGCCACATATGGATCCACCAAATTCATTGCATGCATGTTCTTTTCATAAACCACATATGGATCCACCTGAGTCATTGCATGTTTGTTCTTTTCATAAACCACATGAGCATTGTGTTCTTTTCACAAACCACATATGGATCCACCAGTCTCATTGAATGTGTGTTCTTTTCCTAAAACATATATGGATCCACCAGAGTCATTGCATGTGTGTTCTTTTCATAAACCACAACTAGATTCATTGCATGTGTGTTCTTTTCATGAACCACATATGGATCCAACAATGTGATTACACGTGTGTTCTTTTCATAGACCACATATCCACCGGTGGCATTGCATGTGTGTTCTTTTCACAAACCACATATGGATCCACCAGTGTCATTGCATGTCTGTTCTTTTCACAAAGCACATATGGATCCCCTAGTGTCATTGCATGTGTGTTCTTTTCATTAATCACAACTAGAGTCATTGCATGTGTTTTCTTTTCACAAACCACATACGGATCCACCAGAGTCATTGCATGTCTGTTCTTTTCATAAACCACATATGGATCCACAAGAGTCACTGCATGTCTATTCTTTTCATAAACCACATCGATCCACCAGTGTTATTGCATGTGTGTTCTTTTAATAAACCACGGATAGAGTCATTGGATGTGTGTTCTTTTCATAAACCACAACTAGAGTCATTGAATGTGTGTTCTTTTCAAAAACCACATATGGACCCACTAGTGTCATTGAATGTGTGTTCTTTTCACAAACTACATATGGATCCCCTAGTGTCATTGCATGTGTGTTTGTTTCATTAACGACAGCTAGACTCATTGCATGTCTACTTTTTTCACAAACCAAATAAGGATCCACTAGAGTCATTTCATGTGTGTTCTTTTCACAAACCACATATGGATCCACCAGAGTCATTGCATGTATGTTATTTTCATAAACTACATGGATCCACTTGTGTTATTGCATGCATGTTCTTTTCATAAACGACAGGTAGACTCATTGGATGTATGTTCTTTTCATTAACGACAACTAGTCATCGCATGTGTGTTCTTTTCACAAACCACATATGGATCCACCAGTGTCATTGAATGTGTGTTGTTTTCATTAACCATAGATGGATCCCCTAGTGTCATTGCATGTGTGTTATTTTCATTAACCACAACTAGAGTCATTGCATGTTTGTTCTTTTTACAAACCACATAAGGATCCACTAGAGTCATTTCATGTGTTCTTTTCACAAACCACATATTTATCCACCAGAGTCATTGCATGTGTGTTCTTTTCACAAACCACATATGGATACACCAGTGTCATTGAATGTGTGTTCTTTTCATTAACCACAGCTAGAGTCATTGCATGTCTGTTCAATTCACAAACCACATATGGATCCACCAGATTCATTGCATGCCTGTTCTTTTCATAAACCATAAATGGATCCACCTGAGTCATTGCATGTCTTTTCTTTTCATAAACTACATTACCATGTGTGTTCTTTTCACAAACCACATATGGATCCACCAGTGTCATTGTATGTGTATTCTTTTCCTAAAACACATATGGATCCACCAGTGTCATTGCATGTGTGTTCTTTTCATGAACCACAACTAGAGTCAGTGTATGTGTGTTATTTTCACAAACCACATATGGATTCACCAGAGTCATTGCATGTGTGTTCTTTTCATAGAACACATATGGATCCACCAGTTTCATTGCATGTGTGTTCTTTTCACAAACCACATATGGAACCACTAGAGTCATTGCGTTATGTTTACAAACCACATATGGATCCACCAGTGTCATTGCATCTGTGTTATTTTTATTAACCACAACTAGAGTCATTGCATGTGTGTTCTTTTAACAAACCACATATGGATCCACCAGAGTCATTGCATGTCTGTTCTTTTCATAAACCACATATGGATCCACCAGAGCCATTGCATGTTTGTTATTTTCATAAACCACATGGATCCACCAGTGTCATTGCATGCGTGTTCTTTTAATAAACCACGGATAGAGTCATTGGATGTGTGTTCTTTTCATAAACCACAACTAGAGTCATTGAATGTGTGTTCTTTTCACAAACCACGTATGGACCCACCAGTGTCATTGAATGTGTGATCTTTTCACAAACTACATATGGATCCCCTAGTGTCATTGCATGTGTGTTTGTTTCATTAACCACAGCTAGACTCATTGCATGTCTACTTTTTTCACAAACCAAATAAGGATCCACTAGAGTCATTTCATGTGTGTTCTTTTCACAAATGGATCCACCAGTCTCATTGCATGTGTGTTCTTTTCATAAACCACATGGATCCACCTGTGTCATTGCATGTGTGGTCTTTTCATAAACCACAACTAGAGTCATTGGATGTGTGTTATTTTCATTAACCATAGCTAGAGTCATTGCATGTATGTTCTCTACACAAACCACATATGGATCCACCAGAGTAATTGCATGCATGTTCTTTTCATAAACCACATATGGAACCACCAGGGTCATTGCATGTGTATTTTTTCATTAACCATAGCTAGAGTCATTGCATGTCCGTTCTTTTCACAAACCACATAAGGATCCACTAGAGTCATTTCATGTGTGTTATTTTCACAAACCACATATGGATCTACCAGAGTCATTGCATGTATGTTCTTTTCATAATCCACACGGATCCACCAGTGTCATTGCATGTGTGTTCTTTTCATGAACCACAACTAGAGTCATTGCATGTGTGTTCTTTTCATTAACCACAGCTAGAGTCATTGCATGTCTATACTTTTCACAGACCACATATGGATCCGCCAGTGTCATTGCATGTGTGTTCCTTTCATAAACCACATATGGATCCACGAGAGTCATTGCATGTATGTTCTTTTCATAAACCACATGAGCATGTGTGTTCTTTTCGCAAACCACATATGGATCCACTAGTGTCATTGAATGTGCATTATTTTCCGAAAACACATATGGATCCACTAGTGTCATTGCGTGTGTGTTATTTTCATGAACCACAACTAGAGTTAGTGAATGTGTGTTCTTTTCACAAACCACATATGGATCCACCAGTGTCATTGCAGGTGTCTTATTTTCATAGACCACATATGGATCCACTAGTGTCATTGGATGTCTGTCTTTTCATAAACCACATGGATCCGCCAGTGTCATTGTATGTGTGTTATTTTCATAAACCACAACTAGATCTACTAGTGTCATTACATGAGTGTTCTTTTCATAAACCACAACTAGAGTCATTGCATGTGTGTTCTTTTCATAAACCACAACTAGAGCCATTACATATGTGTTATTTTCACAAACCACATATGGATCCACTAGAGTCATTGCATGTGTGTTCTTTTCATAAACCGCATGGATCCATGTAACACCCTCGAATCGGCCCTATGCAAGTTTTAGCGATTCCTGCCAAACCCGCATAGAAACGATTCAAAGATGCCCACCAGGCACTTGCGTGCGGGTGGAAAACAAAGTAATACCATTACACAATAGTTAATGATGGAACCGACAGACACATATATATACAACAATGATTCAACAAGTCAAGAATATACAGATATACATTACAAAGATCCAAATCACCTTGAAAACGATACAGCATCCGAGTCTTGAAGAATAACCAATGGTGTCCATAACCCTGCCCAGGCCAAGCCGGAAGGGTAACCCTACTAATGACGTCGAACTTATACCTGTCAAAGCAAAAAGGGATGCCGACAAAGGGCAAAGGAAAAAGGGAGAGTTCAGTACTGAGGCCAGTACACGGCGAGTCTAGTATTCGGCGGCTCTTGCCTACATAGATATGGTGGACTAAAGCGGGAGCGAAGCATGCACTTTACAACCTATAGAGACTCGATATAACTATCGGCTAGTATAGAGGGGTAAGAAAGACTTATTCGGATACAAACTGATACTAACATCAATCATACCCATCCAGATATTTCCCCCTCGATACCAAACGAGGAAGTCAAACCAAGGAACTCACATAGTTGGTAGTTTTATTCATTCCATTATAGTTGCAGCACTTACTAGTCAGATATATATAGCATGAGTCATCCTGATATCATAAGAAGTGGGCAGTTTTAGTTAACCATTCCATTGTAGTTGCAATACTTACTAGTTAGATACAATTAGCTAGAGATATCCCAAATCCAGCATTCTATTGTAGTGAAACTGATTACTAGACATGTCAAAGTAAAATTTATTGCACTACTTTAGTTATGGTTGTCTATGATCGAGATAATATGCTCAAAGCGTCCATAACCGTGGACACGGCTTTCAGAAATATTTACCCTGCAGGGGTGCACAAATAGCAACACACGCATGATCAACCTCGGAAAAACCAAATAAAAACCCAACGAGGATTTCACGACAAAGCAATCACAAGATTCATAAAATATTTCAGGGGGCCACTCCATTAAGGTACCCACAATGAAGTTGGCCGGCTCCGAGATGGACCCAAGCTTTGCGACAATGGTTGTAAATGACTGGGAACCCAAAAATGTGACTAGGCTTGTCGATACTGCGTAAACATTCCACATTCTTAAACAATACAGGTGCTCCACGCATAATTGTAAATAAGCAGTAAAGCATGGCATAAGTGCAGGATAGTAATAAAGCCCTAAACTAGCTTGTGGCCCCAAGAAATAAGAAATGAATCAAGCTCTCGCTAAGGGGATTCATGGTCCCACATGCGAATAGTGTGATAGTCAAGGAACAGGTATCAAGTACTCGGGGCCTACGGGACACAAGTGAGCGGTTAAAAACCGAATATTAGCTATTGCCCACCAGTGCCTTTGCATTAGTTATATCTATTCTCAGCATTTTAATTATCAAGTTGTAATTAAATTCATGATCATCTCCACCATTAAGGATGTGTCAACCCCCAACAACGGTGGAACAACAACAACGTGAAGCAGCACATGAGCAAGCAACTACGACTCGCAAGGCTGACTGTCTATCAAACAAAAGGCAATAGGATGTGTCCAAGGCAATAAAGAGGCTGCAAGGAATATAAATGGTGCACAGAAACTAAAGCATCGCAACACAGGTAACAATTGATCAACATGAGGAAATAAAGACTATAAACGCAAAACAGGTAGAAAGAGGGAGAATGCTCACCTAGGAAGCATAGGCGAAGATACATATCCAAAGAACTTGCAAAGATCGCATCCACTCAAAGGCCTAATCCGTGAAGAAGCAAAGCACTAAAAGAAACACCGGATGCACTATTTAATACTACTACATAAGATCGGGCATTATGCATGTATGATGTATGACATGGCAAAGATGCGATGCAACTATGCAATATTAAGAGGAAATGGCGTCCCGACAATTAATTAGATGGTTCATGTTGTTTAGGTACCCCGCAATTTAAATCTTGTCTTAACAAGGCAAAACATGGCATCGGTTCGCTACACAAATTAAATGGAGCCGATATAAGACAATAATTACCCGCATATGGTCTCCATATTTAATTATGAGGTGAATCAACATAATGCCCCCATACCACCAAACATGTGTGCAAGCATGAATAATTTACATGCAACAAGTATATGAATGGCAATTTATAAAATAGGGGCTCAGATCGGGGTCACACATCAAGGTCCGAAGATCTTGGAGTTCGTTAAGAGTACAGGTTCAGGCTCGACGAGATCAGTCTTCGGATCCGTGTAGGAGATCTTGTTGGTTCCATGTCGAAGATGTTTGGTGTCCGCTGTTGATGACGGGCTTGGGTCGGCATCGGTGATCTCCGGGTTCGATCTATTTTGTTCGTGGGACTTTGTGTCCAAAGGCATCGGGACATTTTTGGCAACATCTCCATCTAGAAACTCCTCGCACTACGGCCTCAAAGGGGAACAACCGGAGTGTCTAGGCAGCAGCATCAACACCTACCGATGTATCCTCGAACACCTACAATTCATACTGCAAACGAAGGAAAGCGACTTGGTGGGGAGGACCTGCAGGGGAAACAAAGGCGCAGGCGACACGGGTGAAGGGCGGCGGCGAGCGGCGCGTCCGGGGAAACTCCAGCAGCGCGAGACGGCAAGGAAGGTTGAGAGGCGCTTCACGCGGCCAGAGGAGCTAGGCTACGTCGACGCAGCCACGCGAGTTCGCTGCAGAGGGGCCCGGGGAGACAGAGGAGGACAAGGAGCACGACGACACAAGGGAATAGGAAGGCACGGCTCGCAGGGGAGTGCGGGCCGGTGGCCAGCAGACTAGTAGCCGGAGCTCTGCGATGGCGAGCTTGCCACAGGAAGGGGCCCACAACGTGGGTCTGCAGGCGACAGGAACCGGCAGAGCGGTGGCGTGCTAGAGGAGGTCGAACAGGCGGCCATGGCCGGTGAGGAGAGGGAGGGCTGGCGATGCGGGCCGCACAGGGTCCAGGCAGCGGTGCACGCTTGAAGGATTACGGGGAAGGTGTCTAGCAGACGAGGGCGACAGGGCGAGCGCCTGCGGGCGAGGATCTGCAGGTGGCAGCGCACACACGCGAGGGGTGAGGCGAGGAAGGCTCGATAGGTGGACAGGGATGCGGTGCTCGGCTAGGGTCGCGCAAGCGTCGGGTGGGACCCAGGTTGTGGTAGTTGGTGGGAATCGTGTCGTGCGAGGCAGGGATGTTGCTTGCGTGCGTTGCAAGCGTGATAGGGGTAGGCTTGTGCGACACATTCGTGGGCAGGCTCGGTCAAGCGCGAGCGAGTACCGGTCGGTTGTTAGGTGGTTGGTGTGAGCGGGGTGAGGTACGGTAGTGCGCGAGTGTGGCGTGTTCTGCCGTGGTGGCTAGGTGGTTTAGGATTAGTCGCCGGTAGGCTAGGGTTTGGTCAGGAAAGCTCTAGGGTTTGGTCTAGTGGGGTAGTAGGTGGCCTATTGGCCGGGCTGACTGGGCTGCTCGCCTACTACTCAAACATTTTAATTGATTTGTTTAAAATAAAACATTTTTTAAATATCTTTTGGACAAACGAAATATCTGAAAGAGACACTGAGTTTGATTTGAAATAAAGAGGGGGTATTTAGAAAACAAAGATAGGCTTTTAGAAAATAGTTTTTGGCACAAAGATGCATGATGACATGACGATGCTCAAATGCAATGTGGCAAGATGACATAGCATGTGGTCATGATGATGCACAAAACAGAAATAACAAGCGATTTTCTAGTAGTGGTTTCATCAGGGTGCTACAATCCACTAGAGTCATTTGCATGTGTGTTCTTTTCATATACCACATGGATCCACCAGTGTCATTGAAATATGTGTTCTTTTCATAAACCACATGAATCCTAACCTTAGGAGAGCCCTAACCTTAGCCCCCAATGGTGTCCATTAGACCAAGTCTTTTAGAAGGCATGCCCTAACATAGTTGTTCTGCATGACGATTGTTACATACCATTTGATCAGGGTGCTTGGACAATTGGGATGGTTCTTCGTAAGAGCGATCCGCGAGTAGGCTATTCTGCAACATGAATGGCCATGCTTACTATCTGCTTGCTCTAGACAAACTGGGAACACCGCGCGCTCCCCTTTTGCAAGTATCACGAGTTCCGTGGGCCATATGCCAGTGTCACGTCCCCTTTACTTCTCTTCCTCCCCATACTTCTCTTCCTTCCCCTCGAAGCCACTTTCCCCACTTCTCTCCCATCCTGACGTAGCCACAAGCCGACGACACTTCCAGCCATCTCTCTCGTAGCCACCCCAGTCTCCCACCCCCTCTCTCGCCATGGTTTCAAGGGGAGACGGTGAGGAAACGCATCGTGACGACATGGCCCGTGATTTCGATGTGAGTCGTCTCATCTCTATCATCTGTGGCCAATTATCTATTTTGAGCTAGATCTACTTTGTTTACTCATGCACGTATGATGTGTTAGGCCAACCATACGCTCTACGACTCCGACTATCACGGTTTAGCAGAGGAAGATAGTCCTTTGCTATGTAAACATGGATATGTGCCCGCTAAATTTGTAGCGTTCGAAGGACGAAACGCATGCAGGAGGTTCTTACGGTGTCAAGGACATCATGCAATGAAGCAAGGCAGAAGTTGCGGTGTTGTCAAATGGGTAGATCCAGAGTGGCCCAAATCGAGGTAGAAAACGCTAGAAAAACTATGGGATATGACTATTGAGTTGAAAGAATCCATAGTTAGCTCACTTCTTGAAAGTGCTGAGATGAAGCTATTTGACCAAGTAGACACAACCAAGCTTAAGCGAGATCCCAGTAGGGTGCAACACAAGGTTAGCAAAGTCGAGAAGGAGTGTGATGTGGTGTTGGCCCTGAAGGCTAAAGCAGAGCAAGAACTGACTCAAGCAAAGGATGAACTTCACCAGGCCAAAGTCATGCAGTTCACAACTACGAGTATTGACAAGTGCATGAGGATAAATGCAGAGAAACAATTGAAGCTGTGCAAGGAAGATGCTAAAAGGACGGAGCAGACGATTCGATCCTTGCTCTCACATGAAGATGCGCATCAGTCTAAGATTAGGAAGATCAAGGAGATGTGTGATAACTAGTTCTATTTAACTTGAGCTCCGTACTTTTTTAAGTTGTAATAGTAGTACTTGTTGACCTAGCAGTGTGAACTAGTGGTCTCGGAGTCCTGGGAGAAAACAATTGGTCGCCTGTTAATCTTTCCTAACCCTACATTACTTCCTTTTGTCTGATCATGGTGGTATTCTGACATTGGTGGTTTGTTTAAACGCAATATATGTGGATTGTGCCACATGCAAATGGCACAACCACAATTTATAAAGTGGAAGCACGTACACCCGATTACTGGAGATCCAGGAGCTTCGCCAAATGCAGGGGATGTTGGACCAAGGAGGCGGTGAGATAGATGGGCTCAAGATTAGGCTAGAAAGTGGTACCGATTTCATCATCATCTCGGCATTCAACTATTGACTCGGGTGTTTCCATCGTTGTTTATGTTGCCATGTCGTTGTGCAGCAGCTGAAATAAGTTGTTGTTTCGTGTAGCAGCTTAAATAATTTATTTTGGTGCCACTTACATTCCATCGAATTTGGAGACCTCCCGCCCCTCAGCAATCATGGAACCGGTGCTGCGAGTTTTCAAATAGTAGTGGCACAATCACAATTTAGGATTCAACTATTGACTCGGGTGTTTCCAAGAACATGGGTAGATTGTTTCACCCAACTAGTTCCACACACAGAGCTCCAGAATTTAACCGAATTACATATATAGGTTCAAGTTCAACATATTATTATGCATCTTCATTGTCAGCAGCCTTCTTCCCCCGCCTAGGTGCCAAGCTTTCACGTCAACCGGCTTCTTCATTTCCTGCCTTCTTCCTCTTCCTTGGTGCCAATATTCTTAGCATCACGTACTCTGCATCACTAGGACAATCAACACCAGAATCGTGTCTGTCATCATCTTTCCACTCGTTTTTATTTTCATCCGGCAGAAAAATGACTGACCCGGCAGTCATGTTTCTAACCTTGCGGCGCTTCCTATCAAAGAAATAGGAATGTTGCATAACTGCCTAATATGTACGGAGTAAATAAAACAAAAATTACAATTCAGCACAAACATCCGAACCCCAAGAGACTTTTGCTTACTAGGATCTTAGTGGGTTTGAGTGACCACCCTGTCCAAGAATAGAAGGGCGACTCCCAGTTGTAGCAGCTTCCACATCCAGTACATCACAATTCAGCTCAAACATGCAAGCCGAAGCATACCTTTTCATCAACCCAATTAGTTGATTGTCACATGTTAGAGGAACCATGATGCCTCGTTCATCCATGAAGCTAAACTTTGCAGTCTGCTTCGGCCATATTTCAGCATGATTACGCAGAGTAGCAACCATACCAGGGATAGTGCAGATCTACGTAGACGCTTCTTCCATCGTCATACAATGGTGTCCATACCACTTGCCCTTCACCCTTGCTGATTTAGAGTCGTACCTGAAGAGGGCTACCGAAACCAGGTAAGGGTGGTCCGTGAAGATCACATTTGACAGAAAACTATGGACAAAATATGTTTGTCAGTGTTGGGCTAACAAACGATTTTAGGTTCAGTAGCTAGCTAGCAGTTATAGTTAGTGAAAATACCAAACAGAAGGGTAGCTCACCCGCGTGTAGCCAGAACTTATTCTTCCTTGGTAGTAGGATCTGCCATTCTCCGAGCTGCTTAGGTCGTCGGTGGCGGATGCGGGCTAGAGCCTCACAAGGGCGGCTACGACATGCGCCATTGGAGCTCGGGATCAGCGAATGGGCGTAGCAACTAGGCGCAGCAACTTGGCGCCAAAAGACTAATGTCCGAAGGGACGTTCTACCTAGAGGGTGGATTTCGACGTTGCCGGTGCTAGGGGAAAGGAGGGAATGGATTTGTGAAATTGGATAATGCATCCAAGCCACTTAGTTCCTCGATTTGCCTAAGAGGTTGCCGCGATGGCGCTTGCGTCACGGACAGATGACCAACATGTGGGTCCCAACCGTCAACTTCACCGGGCAGTTTAATGGAATGTTTGAATTTGGTAGGGGTGAGATGATTTTGCCTCAAAATGGCCCCTCTCGGTAGTTTGCAGCCTAGCTTTGGGAAACGCGGCAATTACATGCAACTTGGGTACCACGATGCACTCGCCCACAAAATTTCGGGTCACAAACCAACAAGCCCCTTCCCATGGCTAGCGCCAAGGGGAGGTGCCCCCACCTCTTGCTTCATTCATGTGGTGAAGCTCCACCCACATAAATCTAGCCTCCAATCAAAGTTCCAGTCACATGCATTAAATTTCCACCAAATTTAATGCAAGTCTCATTTAATAAATCTCTTTTATTTATTTTATTCAGAATTTTGTTAATTGTTTTAATTAACAAACATTCACATAAAACCGGTACAATATTTTAATATCACATCTAGAACCAATTTCAGCAATTTCACCTGAAACAATTCCGGTGTCCATTGAAATAATTCCAGTGCTTTGCAATTCTTTTGTCTGAAACATATTTGCTCCAAATCGTGTTTGGCAACCCTTAAGTGTGCCGCCCTACAGTTTGCGAATAATGCAGACATGATCGAGACCACTCTCAGATCGTAATGCTATACTTCATATGAATGTTCATCACATCATTTCACAAATGTTGAGACCTCATTATTAATGACATCCAATGTCCATGATCAGGAAACTTTGATCATCTTGTTAATCAACGAGCTAGTTTAAATAGAGTCATAACTAGGAACTTTCTATTTTTTTATTAAACACACATGTATTAACGTTTCTGTATTAATACAATTATACCATGCAAAATAAACATCTATCATATCTTGGAATACAGATAATAACAACTTTATTATTGTCTCTCGGGGCATATTCCCTTTAGTCTCCCACTTGCACTAGAGACAATAATCTAGTTACATAGTGATAAATCTAACACCCATGGAGTTCTGGTGTTGATCATGTTTTTCCCTAGGGAGAACTTTAGTCAATGGATCTACAACATTGAGATCCGTGTGTACATTACAAATGTTTATATCTCCATCCTTGACATGCTCGTGGATGGAGTTAAACCGGCGCTTAATATGTTTGGAATTCTTGTGAGACCTTGGCATTGGCTATGGATCCATTGTTTTGACAATAGATCACCATTGGGTCCAACGCACTAGGAACCACACCTAGTTCGGTTATGAAATCCTTCATCCAAACCGCTTCCTGCGCTGCTTCTGAAATAGCAACATATTCCGCCTCCATTGTTAATCCATCCACCATAGGTTGTTTGGAACTCCTCCAACTAACTACTACTCCATTCAAGAGAAATATGTATCCGGATTGAGACTTAGAGTCTTTTGGATCGGTGTAAAAGCTAGCGTCAACATAGCACGTAGACACCAGCTCTTCTTCACCTCCGTATACAAGAAACATATCCTTAGTTCTTCTTAAGTACTTAAGTATATTCTTGACCGCTAACCAATGTTCTGAACGTCGATCAGATTGGTACCTACTAGTCAAACTAATAGCATGTGCCACATCCTGTCTTGTACATAGCATGGCCTAGATTATAGAGCCAATGGCTGAAGCATAGGGGATCTTATCCATTATCCCTCTTTCTTCCGCCATAGCCAGACTTTAAGTCTTACTCAATGTCTTGCCTTGCAACATTGGTAGGAACCCCTTCATACTTCTGTCCATTTTAAACTTCTTTAAAATCTTATCAAGGTATGTACTTTGTGATAGCCCTATCAGGCGCCTTGATCTATCTCTATAGATCTTTATGCCTAATATATATGACGCTTCACCTAGGTCCTTCATCAAAAATTTGCTGTTTAGATAAATTTTAACACCGTTTAAAAGATCTATATCATTTCCAATCAGTAATATGTCATCCACATATAATATTAGAAATGCCACATTGCTCCCACTCACTTTCTTGTAAATACAAGCCTCTTCATAAGTTTGGACAAATCCAAACTCTTTGATCACCTCATCAAAGCGGAGATTCCAACTCCGGGATGCTTACTTGAGTCCATAGATGGATCGGTGAAGCTTGCATACCTTGTTAGCATACTTAGGATCGAAAAAAACCGTTTGGTTGTATCATATACAACTCTTCTTCAATGTTACCATGGAGGAATGCAGATTTGACATCCATCTGCCATATCTCACAATCGAAATATGCATCAATTGCTAACACAATCCTAACTGATTTCAGCATCGCTACAGGAGAGAATGTCTCATCATAGTCAACTCCTTGAATTTGTAAAAACCCCTTTGCGACAAGTCGAGATTTATAGATGGTCACATTACCATCAGCATCAGTTTTTCTTTTGAAAATCCATTTATTCTCAATGGCGTTTCGGTCGTGAGGTAAGTCCACCAAGGTCCAAACCTGGTTTTCGTACATAGAATCCATCTCGGATTTGATGGCTTCTAGCCATTAGTTGGAATCCAGGCTCCTCATCGTTTCTTCATACGTCACCGGGTCATATATTTCATCAACCATGAAATTCATAATAGGATTTCCATACAGTTCAGGAGCTGCACGTGTCCTGCTTGACCTGCGAGGTTCGGTAGTGTCCTCTTTCTGAGTTTCATGATCATTATCATTAGTTCCCTCTTCATTCGGTGAAGTCAACTCCGGAACACTTTCCGGCACTGCGCTACTCGTCGTTGCATGAAGAGAAGGTTCAATAACATCTTCGAGTTCTACCTTCCTACTACACACGTCTGTCACGAGAAACTCTTTCTCTAGAAAGGATCCATTCTTGGCAACGAAAACCCTGCCCTCGGATCTGTGATAGAAGGAATACCCAATTGTTTCCTTAGGGTATCCTATGAAGATGAATTTTTTTCTTTGGGTTCGAGTTTATCTGGTTGAAGTTTCTTCACATAAACATGCAACCGCAAACTTTAAGAAATGACATCTTAGGTTTGTTTCCAAACCATAATTCAAACGGTGTTGTTTCAACAGATAAAGTGAATGCAGTAGTTTCCAGTCCATAACCACAAAATGACAGTGGTAAGTTAGTCAGAGACATCATAGATCAAACCATATAGAATAAAGTATGATTACTACATTCCGACACACCATTATGTTGTGGTGTTCTGGAAGGTGTGAGTTGTGAAACTATTCCACACTCTTTCATATGTGCGCTAAACTCGTAACTTAGATACTCACCTCCACGGTCTGAGTGCAGAAATTTTATGTTTCTATTACGATGATTTTTACTTCAATCTGAAATTCCTTCAACTTTTCAAAGGTTTCAGACTTGTGTTTCATAAAATACATATACCCATATCTACTCAAATCATCTGTGAAAGTAACAAAATAACGATATCCACCTCGCGCCGACACACTCATTGGACCACATACATCGGTATGTATGATTTCCAATAAATCTGTCGCCCATTTCATTGAACCAGAAAACGACGTTCTAGTCATCTTGCTCGACATGGCTCATGTGTATCAAATGATCCAAATCATGTGATTCGAAAAGTTCATCAGAATGGAGTGTCTTCATGCGTTTAACACCAATATGACCTAGACGGCAGTGCCACATATATATGCAGATATATCATCATTAAGTTTAATCCTTTTAGCATCAATATTATGGATATGTGTAATACTATTATCGAGATCCAACAGAAATAAACAATTCATCACAGGTCCATGACCATAAAAGATATCATTCATATAAATCAAACAACCATTGTTGTCAAACTTAAATCAATAACCACTTCGCATCAAACACGATCCAGATATAATGTTCATGCTCAGTGCAAGAACCAAATAACAATTATTCATATTTATAACTAATCCCGACAGTAGGTGGAGAGGCAGTGTTCCGACGGCGATCACATCAACTCTTGATCCATTACCGACATACATCGTGACCTCATCCCTTGCTAGTTGTTGCTTGTTCCGCAACCCCTGAATCAAGTTACATATATTAGCAACCGATCCTGTATCAAATACCCAGGTGCTACTGCGAGTACTAGTCAAGTACACGTCAATAACATGTATATCATATATACCTTTGGTTGCCTTGCCAGCATTCTTTCCTGTCAAATACTTGGGGCAGTTGCACTTCCAATGGCCCGTCCCCTTGCAATAGTAGCACTCGGTATCAGACTTAGGGCCAGCTTGGGATTTATTTTCATGTATGGCAACAAATTTGCCGCCCTTCTTTTCCTTCTGCTTACCCTTCCTGTCTTTCTTGAAACTAGTGGTATTATTGATCATCAACACTTGATGTTATTTCTTGATCTCCACTTCCGCAGTCTTAGGCATTGACAGAAGCTCGGGGAGAGACTTCTTCATGCCGTGCATATTATAGTTCATCACGAAGCCCTTGTAGATAGGTGGGAGAGATTGGAGAACATGATGTATGCCTAATTCAATGGGAATCGCTATGCCCAAGGAAAAAATCCTATCGGTGTACCCAGACATTTTGAGTACGTGCTCGCTAACAAAGTTGTTCTCTTCCATCATGCAGCTAAAGAAATTTTCAGAAGCATTATAACTCTCTACGGCAGCATGGGTATCGAAAATCATTTTCAATTCATCCATAGTATCAAAGGCATTGCCATTTTTGAAACGCTTTCGAAGTTCCGGCTCTAGCCCTTACAGTATGTCACAATGAACTAATTTGTGGTCCTCTTGACGAGTCAGATAGATGTTCTTTTCCTCGTCAGGGGTATCAGGAGCTGGTGGGCCTCCTAGCGGTGCTTCTAGCACATATAGCTTGTGTGCAGCATTGAGGAGAATCCTCAAATTCATGGCCTAGTCGGTAAAGTATCTACCATTCGTTGCAAGTTTCTCTTTCTCCATGAACACATTGAAATTAAAAACAAGTGGTGCCATCTACAACAAAATTTGTAAAGTTTAGACTAAGTTTATGATAGATCGAGTTCAACTAATCCAAATTACAAATGAACTCCCACTCAAAAACAACATCCCTCGTGTCTTTTTGGTGATTACATGAACCAAATCCACTACACCAAGTCTGATCATCATGTCAGTCAGTGTAGCTTCAATGGGGAGCATCATATGTGCATCATATCAACTATATGACTCATTCTTAACCTTTTGGTCTGTGTTCTGAGGCCATGTCTTTACATGCTAGGATCGCCAAGTAAGAACCTTAGTACTCGCATGTGTAAAACTGTCTTACACCCGTTGTATGAAAGCGCAGAGTCGAGTACACCTGATCATCACGTGATGTCTTGAAACACGATCCATAGAATGGTGCATACTTAAGGAAGAACACATTTTTTATCTTGATATATAAATGAGGGATCATCTTATAATGCTACTAAAACGCCAAACTAGCAATATAAGATGCAAACATCATATGTGTAAAGTGAAATGATATGGTGCAAGAATTTGATCACTATCATGTGCATCGTGGTATGATCTCTATCATTCCTTTGTGTGTAAGGCCAAGGTCTATGGAACTTACACATTAGGTGTGTTGTAAGAGTATCAACTATACATCAACTTACAACATTACAATAACATGACACTAGCCCAGCAACAATCTAAACAAGACGCTTCCAATTTATCCATTGCAAGTTTTACGTGGCTTAGGGCTTTCAAAGATAGAATCGGTCTTACCTACAAACATGGAACGACAACAATGATAACTAAGTTATTAGCAACTCGTTGTAAATCAGATATTGACTATAGTAGGAGAGACATACACCCGCTAGCCACTTATGCAAAACTAGTTGCATGTCAATCGTGGAACTGGTCTCATGTGCGAGACATGTAAAGTTAGCCCAGGCCGCTTCATCCCACTATGCAACCAATATCCAAAATACGTGAAAGAAGCAATAACATGATCATCATCGCCCACATAAACATATGTATACTACCCGTGCAAAGTACCTACGCATAGATCAGGCTCTGATACCACTGTTGGGTTTGCAACATAGAAGACAAAAAATTCCTACGATGGGAACTATTATACGCCAACATCTATCTACTAGATACAAGAAATGGGTGGATATACATCCATAGAGAACTTACCCTCAAAGACAACAAAGCTTTGTTAATGAGATGGAACTCGTGGATGATGTAGTCGAACGCTTGCCGATCTCAAGATTGTGTGGAAGTCCTAGCGCCGCAAATCAGCAGCGCATCCATCCTCGCACACATGTTTAGGCCACCAAACAACCTCCACCTCCTCGCTCCAGCGAATCAGTAGAAGTAGCAACTCGTTCCAGATGAAATTCCACTGGGAACATGTATCTCGCTAATCCGAGACCATGGGGGAATATATCTAGAGGGGGAGAGAGATCCTTCACGAGGAGGTGTGATTTGTGAGGGAGGAGAGGGATGCCTTTTATAGGGAGAGGGGTGATGCGCTCGACTTTCTACGTAGAGCTCGTTGGGAACCCCAGGAGGAAGGTACGATGAATACAGCAACAAGTCTTCCCTCAGTTATGAAACCAAGTTTAATCGAACCAGTAGGAGCAAGGAAACACCCAAAGGTGTTACTAGCTGAGCTTTGGCAGGGCGCACTACCGGTGCTAGTAGCACGTGGATACCTGCACAACACAACCACAGAACTCTGTCCCCAACTTGCGATGAGGTTGTCAATCTCACCGTGTTTTGCGGAAAACAAAGGATTAAACGTATTGAATGGAAAGAAGTAAAAGTTTGCAGAAAGTAAACACAAAGCAGAAACAGTTTATAGATTGTATGTAAAGAAAAAGGACCGGGATCCATAGTTCACTAGAGGTGGCTCTCCTTAGATAGATAACATGCTGGGTGAACAAATTACAGCAGGGCAATTGACAAACACCGAGAAAGCAATACATACATAAACTACTCATCTTGACTCCTCTGAGACTTGATTGGGCATTAGAACATAATGCATAGACCGCCATCCAACTACATCTATGACTAATAATCCACCTTCAGGTTATCATCCGAACCCCCTCCAGTATTAAGTTGCAACCAACAGATTATTGCTTTACGAACTGCGTGTAAAGTAAACAATACAATTGTTCTATGAACAAAGGATCATTGTTTTCTCCCTAGTAGCAACATCACATCTAGTACCTTAGAGGTTTCTATCACTTCCCCAGATTACCAGAGGCATGAACCCACTATCGAGCATAAATACTAACTCTTAGAGTTGCTAGCATCTACTTGGCCAAGATAGCTACTAACAACGGAAAGCATGCAAGATCTCAAATAACAAAGACATGATAGAATCAATAATCAATCTGAAATAGCATCTCAATATCCATCGGACCCTGGCAAACACAACATGTATGGCTTGCAAATAGATGATCCTGATCATGAACGGAGCTCACAAGATCCAAACATGAAAGCACAAAGGAGGAGAAACCAGCCATCCAGCTACTACATGGATCTGTAGTCCAAGGATGAACTACTCACGCATCACACCGGAGGCTTGCATGGTGATGATGAAGGCCTCCAGGGTGAATTCCCCTCTCCAGCAGGGTGCCGGGAAGAGCTTCAGATCCCCCCGATCTAGGGACAGAGATGAAGGCGGCTACAGACTCTTTCGTGGATTTTTTATCAGGTACTTAGGGTTTTCATCCCGAGGGCAAGTTATAGGCGGAAGGAGAGGCCGAGGGGGTGCTGGGGTCGTCCAGACCACCCCCTGGCGTGGGCCAGGCCTGGCCGCATGGCCAGGTGGTGTGGCTGGCCCCCAGCCCTTCTCCGTCTCGTATTCTGGCACTTGATCCCTTCTGGAAAAATAGGCACTTTGGCTTTTGTCCTGTCCAATTCCGAGAATATTCATTTTCTGACTTTCCTAGAACCAAAAACAGCAGAAAACAGGCAGCTGGCACTGTGGCCCTTGTTAATAGGTTAGTCCAAGAAATCATAATAAAAGTACTCAGAAGTTGGAACAAAACACAAGAAAGAGGATAAAACCAAGCATGGAACATCAAAAATTATAGATACATTTGCAATGTATCAACATCCCCAAGCTTAACTCCTGCTCGTCCTCGAGTAGGTAAGTGATAAAAAGAAAGAATTTTTGAGGTGACATGCACCATCAAAGACTTGATCAAAGTATTTGCAAAACATTCAAAGTTGGGATCATAGTACTTCAATCATAACATGAAAGACAAAGTTCTAGCAATAAGCAAAGAAACTATGATGCAACATGAAAAGGCACAAACAAAAGATTCAAGAATAACAATGCTTTGCAAGACGTTTGTTTGTTTCACATAAAGAAAGCATAGCATAATAGTATTCACCTTGTACCTCAATAGAGTAGCAAATATAAATGCATAGGACACCTTCAAAGTTTATAAGAGTGACTAGATACAATAGTTTCAAGCAAGCAATAACAAGTTATGCATCAATCAACTAGTCTCGGGACAATGCGCATAGAACTAAGAATGGCCACTATGCTCTCAAAGTAGGTGCATAAAGATAGAAGGTGGAGACTCAATATAATGGTGGAAGAAAGGCCCTTGTAAAAGGAAGTAGGGATTCAAGTCTCATAAAGAGCTTCCAAAAATTATGGTACTTGTAGCTTTCAGCTCTCATTGCCCCTATCATAAGCATCTTGAAGTGATTAAGGTTAAAGTGAACAAACTATGGTGTACATGCTTGACGAAGTATAAGTCAGAAATCTCATGTCCCTTGTATACGAGGGCCGCTCCTAATGCTACTCAAGTTTAGTCACCGGTAAGTTCTTGTCATCGTAAGTACATGTGTATCATAGAGAACAGCCAACGGGGTACCTCTTGCCTGATGATACGGAAGAATCCCCATATCAAAATGACAAGGCAAGCAGACAACGAGCATCTTAGCATTCTTCTTATTTACCATGGGAATATGGTGCTTTTTCTCTCTTTCCTCTTTTCATAGTATCTCTTTTTTCTCTTGCTCTTTTTTTCACAATATAGGACTCTTTTTTTTATAAGAAGAATGCTTCATAGACAGCTCATTATGGTTACGCTGCAGGTTTCCACCATGTCAGCATGGATTAGACCAGCAGCCCAGGTGTTTCTCTAACACATATACATAACTCCATGGACTTACAAGCTCCCCTTTCATTTCACACCAACGACATCCATATACAAAAGAGCATGATATCAACTAGGTACCAGTACCAAGTGCAATGTTGAAAGCGTTCCCCATGAAAGCATGGTTCTGCTAATTCCCGACAAATAAGTGCAAGCATATACAACATAGAAGACACAATGGTTCAAGTTTATTAAGGGCAAGTAAAGTAAAGTGTGCCATCAAGTTCGTGAGAGCTTTAATCACGAGTTTTCTCATAACAAGTAGAAGGTAAACAAAAGCATGAATATACTTGGAATACCATAAGCTAGTAGGTAGGTATGGTGGACTCTTTGGAATAACTAGGTTTAGGGAGTTGGATGCATGAGTGGAACTCATACTTTATTGTGGAGGCTAGCAAAAGACTGGGAGCGACAAACTAGGAGAGCAATAATGGCCATAATCATGCAGAGCGACAAAACATTATTTATCAAAGCATAAAGTGATACTACAAGTTGAAAACTAAAGGATCATCAAGGCTATGGTGACTTGTGATAGTCATAACATGGTGTGAGCATGTGCCAAGTCAACCCAAATAAAGCATCAAAGGAGAAAACCACTATACTATGCTTTAATATGCTAAAACAACGCATGATTCATCCAAGGCACATTAAGCAATCTCAATTGTTTATAACAAGTCATGCTACAGCAAAGAATACTAAGCATAAAGCCAAAACAATATCAAGCATGGCATGACAAAGCATAGGCCACAGTCAAAAAGGAGCTCTTTTTACCACAAAGGCATGAACTTACCTACTTTTTTCCAAACCAAACCAAACTATTTGCAAACCAAAGTATGAAAGAGGGGGTCCAACCAATTTATTCAGAACACTAACCAAACCAAGCAAACTAAAAACCAAAATGAAAAAGAAGACGCTCCAAGAGAAACACAACTGTGCATGAAACAATAAAAATGAAGTGTTTGGAAGAAACCTGGAATTTTATTAATGAAGAAGGGGATGCCTTGGGCATCCCCAAGATTTGATGCTTTTACTTCTTGGATATTTCTTGGGGTGACACGCGTGGCATCCCCAAGCTTGAGCTTTATTCCATCCTTCATCTTGTTACTCATTCCTTCCATACACCTGAAAATTTTCCTTCATACAAAACTTCACACAATGTTATTAGCAACATTAGTGCACTTAAGATAAATAAGTCTGAAGGTTCAGTTATAACACCAAATAAACATCCATTAGAAAACTAGCTACTGTAGCACTTCCCTCAAAAAGCTCAATTCCCCAAAGGAACTCAAGAAGGAACTAACAAGAAGCAAATGCAGAAAATGGCAGAAATCTGTCAAAACAGACCAGCAGGTAAAGACGAATTTTTTAGAAGACCTTATGTTCAACAAATCAAAAAGTGTTGAACTAACAAAAGTTAGATAACAACCTGGGGCAGAAGCAAAAAACATTACAGCTCAATCTGACATACAGAACTCTCTCAGGAATATTTACGGTGAAGCACAGAAATCTGTTTCAGGACAACAACTTTCCCAATCATTACTTCACTCTCATTAGAGGTTACTCTTGGCACAAAAAGCAATTAAAAAGGATAAGGAGAGGTTATTACAGAGGTAATAACTTCCAAGACTCAATTAAAACTCTTGGGTTATCTCCCAACAAGTCCTTTTCTTTAACGCCTTTAAGTTAGGCATAAGAAGCAAAAAAAGAATCAAGTGTTCTCAAATGAAGAAGCATTAAGATAAATACCAGAAATATTTTCAACAAGGCAAGGTATATCATCTAAATAAGTTCTAGAGGATCCTCTCTCAATGCTCTTCGGTTCACTATTCTCATCAAAAGGGTTTGCAGGAACAATCCAATCAAGATTTTTTCTATGGCATCATGTATTGCTACTACTTTAAAGGGTATTGGTATCTTAGGTTCCTCCCCATTAGGTTTGGTTTTGTTCATCTTTTCTCGCGTACCAACAACATATACACATGAGCCTAGGATATTTTAATGTTCAAAAACTTTTCTAGCTTCCTTGGTAACATCATAGAACTCATAAAACAAAGTTTCTAGAATAAAATCCCTCTTTTCAGGATCCTCAATTTCTTTAAGCTTAAGAAACATTACTTGGATTAAGGGGTTGAGGTTAACAAACCTAGCTTCTAACATGTGAATTAAAGAAGCTGCAGCAATCTCAAAGTTTGGAGCAAGTTCTACAAGGGATCTATCCTCAGTATCTTCATGTTTGCTAACATGATTAAAGAATTCTTCAATATTATCTTTCCCAATTATAGAACCACTACCAATTGGAAGGTCTTTCAGGCTGAACTTGGGGATCAACATGGTGAGCGAGGTGACAACTAAAGGAGACTTAATTTTTTTGGTTTTCAAATAAGAAAGCAAAACTAATTTTTTTGGATTTTTGAAGAACAAAACAAGCAAACAAAGCAAAAAGAAAACTAAGCAAAACAAAAATAACAAAGTAAAGAGATTGGTTATGAGGGACTCCCCTTGTGAAGATGTCCTTGACGCCCCAGCAACGGCGCCAGAAAAAACATTCATGCGCTCGACTTTCTATGTAGAGCTCGTTGGGAACCCCAAGAGGAAGGTACGATGAATACAGCAGCAAGTCTTCCCTCAGTTATGAAACCAAGTTTAATCGAACCAGTAGGAGCAAGGAAACACCCCAAAGATGTTACTAGCTGAGCTTTGGCAGGGCGCACTACCGGTGCTAGTAGCACGTGGAGACCTGCACAACACAACCACAGAACTTTGTCCCCAACTTGCGACGAGGTTGTCAATCTCACCGTGTTTTGCGGAAAACAAAGGATTAAACGTATCGAATGGAAAGAAGTAAAAGTTTGCAGAAAGTAAACACAAAGCATAAACAGTTTATAGATTGTATGTAAAGAAAAAGGACCGGGATCCATAGTTCACTAGAGGTGGCTCTCCTTAGATAGATAACATGCTGGGTGAACAAATTACAGCGGGGCAATTGACAAACACCGAGAAAGCAATACATGCATAAACTACTCATCTTGACTCCTCTGAGACTTGATTGGGCATTACAACATAATACATAGACCGCCAGCCAATGACATCTATGACTAATAATCCACCTTCAGGTTATCATCCGAACCCCCTCTAGTATTAAGTTGCAAGCAACAGATTATTGCTTTACCAACTGCGTGTAAAGTAAACAATACAATTGTTCTATGAACAAAGGATCGTTGTTTTCTCCCTAGTAGCAACAGCACATCTAGTACCTTAGAGATTTCTGTCACTTCCCCAGATTACCAGAGGCATGAACCCACTATCGAGCATAAATACTAACTCTTGGAGTTGCTAGCATCTACTTGGCCAAGATAGCTACTAACAACGGAAAGCATGCAAGATGTCAAATAACAAAGACATGATAGAATCAATAATCAATCTAAAATAGCATCTCAATATCCATCAGATCCCCACAAACACAACATGTATGAATTGCAAATAGATGATCCTGATCATGAACGGAGCTCACAAGATCTAAACATCAAAGCACAAAGGAGGAGAAACCAGCCATCTAGCTACTACATGGATCCGTAGTCCAAGGATGAACTACTCACGCATCACACCGGAGGCTTGCATGGTGATGAAGAAGGCCTCTAGGGTGAATTCCCCTCTCTGGCAGGGTGCCGGGAAGAGCTCTAGATCCCCCGATCTAGGGACAGAGATGACGGCGGCTACCGACTCTTTCGTGGATTTTTGATCGGGTACTTAGGGTTTTCGTCTCCAGGGCAACTTATAGGCGGAAGGAGAGGCCGAGGGGGTGCTGGGGTCAGCCAGACCACCCCCTAGCGTGGGCTAGGCCTGGCCGCGTGGCCAGGTGGTGTGGCCGGCCCCCAGCCCTTCTCCGTCTCGTATTCTGGCACTTGATCACTTCCGGAAAAATAGGCACTTTGGCTTTTGTCCCGTCGAATTCCAAGAATATTCATTTTATGACTTTCCTGGAACCAAAAACAGTAGAAAACAGGTAGCTGGCACTGTGGCTCTTGTTAATAGGTTAGTCCAAGAAATTGTAATAAAAGTACTCCAAAGTTGGAACAAAACACATTATAGATAAAACCGAGCATGGAACATCAAAAATTATAGATACATTTGCAATGTATCAACCCCTTCCCATGGCTGGCGCCAAGGGGAGGTGCCCCCACCTCTTCCTTCATTCATGTGGTGAAACTCCACTCAAATTTCCACTCACATGCATTAAATTTCCACCAAATTTAATGCAACTCCCATTTTGTAAAACTGTTTTATTTATTTTATAAAGAAATTTGTTAATTACTTTAATTAACAAACATTCACATAAAACCTCCTGCAATACTTCAATATCACATGCAAAGTCAATTTTAGCAATTTCACACGAAACAGTTTCGGTGTCCATTGAAATAATTCTAGTGCTTTGCAATTCTTTCGTCTGAAACATATTTACTCCAAATGGTGTTTGGCAACCCTTAATTGGGTCACCCTACGGTTCGCGAATAATCTAGACATGATCGAGACCCCTCTTAGATCAATAATTATAAGCGGGACCTAGAGATCCATTCTAACTCCTACACATTCAATGATGACTTCTGTGATCATGAGAACCTTTAACGCTAGTAAATTAATCCCTTTGTCTCGCGATATATTACATGTCCATGATTCGATCATCGGTATCACTTTGTCTCATGATATAATAAGTTAATCCCTTTGTCTCGCAATATAATACCTAGTTTGATCTTGTTACCGACATGCACTCTTTTCTCGTTCCCATGATTTAACATTCTAGTGATCACATCACTTACTTGCAAGCTATTCTTAATGTGATATCACCGAGAGGACCCAGAGTATACCTATCCGTCATCGGGATGGACAAATCCCACTCTTTATCCATGAGCCTCTACATAACACCTTCGTAGCACTACATGGATCCATAGTCCAAGGACGAACTACTCACGCATCACACCGGAGGCTTGCATGGTGATAAAGAGGGCCTCCAAGGTGAATTACCTTCTCCAGTAGGGTGCCAGGGAGAGCTTCAGATCCGTCCCTATCTAGGGATGGAGATGACGGCGGCTACAACCTCTTTCGTGGATTTATGATCGGGCCCTTAGGGTTTTCGTCCCAAGGGCATCTTATAGGCGGAAGGAGGGGCCGAGGGGGTGCTGGGGTCGGCCAGACCATCCCCTGGCGCGGGCCAGGCTTGGCCGCGCAGCCAGGTGGTGTGGCCGGCCCCCAGCCCTTCTCCGTCTCATATTATGGCATCTGATGACATTCGAAAAAATAGGCACTTTGGCTTTTGTCCCGTCCAATTCCGAGAATATTCATTTTCTTACTTTCCTGGAACCAAAAACAGCAGAAAACAGGCAGCTGGCACTATGGCTCTTGTTAATAGTTTAGTCCAAGAAATCATATGAAAAGTACTCCAAAGTGTAGGCAAAACACAAGAAAGTGGATAAAACCAAGCATGGAACATCAAAAATTATAGATACATTTGCAATGTATCATCAGGCCCCAAGATGCACTCGCCCAGGAACTTTGGGGCTGAAAACGAACAAGCCCCCGATGGTGGTTCCCCCACCTCTCCCCTCATGATGGTTAGTGGACACTCCACTCAAAATATGAAGTGCCATTTTCCCCATTTATTCTTCACTAAAAATCAAGAGTGATTGCATTAAAACACCTTTAGTTCACTTGATTTAATGCTACTCATTTAATGAACACTTTATTTAATGAGAACTTCATTTAATGAATACATTAACATTTTATCTCCTTGCAATATTTTGATACACCGAAACTATTCTGGCAGATTTATCAGAACAATTCCTGTGGTGTCTAGTATTTTCTCCTGTATTCCCTATCCACTCAAATGTGTCGATGAACCTTAATGACCCACAAGTATAGGCGGTGTATCGCAGTATTTTCGATAAGTAAGAGTGTCGAACCCAACGAGGAGAAGAAGGTGCTAGCTAGTGGTATGGATCAGGAATTCTGTGCAAATACTTAGCAAACGAATTTTTAGGGGTTTTCGATAATGCAAGTAAAAAAAGTACGAGTAAATAAAAGACAGTAGGAATAAATGCAGCAAGTGGCCCAATCCTTTATGCAGCAAAGGACAAGCCGGTTGTATTACTTAAGATGACCAAACGTTCTCGAGGACACGTGGGAAGACTGTCAAGTGCTTTCGCTTCATATAGCTGATTAATCTTCTCTAGCTTGCTAAGTGTTGTGTGGGTGAACCTGTGCTAATGTACCGCCCCATCCAAGACTAATACATACTTGTGATTATACCCCTTGCAAACATCCGTAAGTACAAGAAAGTAATTAAGGTAGAAACCTAACCACGGCTTTAAACTCTAAGACCCTTACGCCCCTTGTGCAATGGTTTCCTAACGGGGGTTCAGGTTTCTGTCACTCCGGCAACCCCTATGATTAGTAGCCAAATACACAATGCATTCCCCTAGGCCCATATAGGTGAAGTGTCATATAGTCGACGTTCACATGACACCACTAGAAGATGTACACCACAACTTAAATAACAATCTATTGAATCTTTCTCAACGCAACTCCACTACTAACAACAAGACTTCTCCCATGTCCTCAAGAACAAAACAAACTACTCACAAGACATCATATGGATCATGATCAGAGATGGAATAATGACGTATAACAATCTGAACATAAACAATAATTCAATGTTTCACTCAATAGCATCAACTACAAAGAGTAATCAACACCGGGAAAGTTTCCCCTATGAACTATAGCAAGATTCAACTCAATTGTTACAGCAATATGGAGATGGTTATGAGGGTGCTGATGGTGATGATGGTGGTGATGATGATCCCGATGAAGTCCAGCTTGATGGTGGTGTTCATGGCGACGATCTCCCCTCTCCGGGAAGGAATTCCCCCGGCAGAAATCTGTCTGCCGGAGAGATCTTTCTCTCTCGGTGTTTTCCGCCCCACAGAGGCGGCGGAATCTTTCAGTGGTCGCTCCCCGAATCTAAGGGTTTCGGGAGGATAATATACGCCAGAGCGAGAGGCTGGAGTGGGCCAGGGTGGCCACACCACCTCCTAGCGCGGCCTAGGGCTGCCCGCGCCATGGCGTGGTGTGGGCCCCTTGTGGCCCATCTCCACTCCATCTTCTGGCATCCTTAGTCTTCTAGAAAAATAGTATTTTCCGTATATTTTCCCGGATTTTCTGATCTTCGCAAATTTTGCCTCCAAACTGCACCTTTTCCATCAGAATCCTGACTGCAGCGGTCCATGCTCCAAAAGTCATCAACCATGCAAAAACAGATGAAATAACATAAGTATCACCTCTCAATACAAAATATATCAATGAATAATAGTGAATTAAGACAGAATAGTGATGCAAAATGGACGTATCAACTCCCCCCAAGCTTAGACTTTGCTTGTCCCCAAGCGAAACTGAGCTCAATAAACATGGCCTCAGGCTGATGGAGTGAAGAGTCGATAAAAGAATACGAACAAGAAGCATCACATTCATCAAATACATAGATCATAATAGAAGACAACTCACTATTATATGACTCAACTTGTAATGAGTAAAGGAAACACAATAAAGATACATAAAGTGAATCATAACTGGTAATGGCAAACTTAGCTCTTGGTCGAAGAATAGTTGATAATTTGCTGGAGTTCACAAATAGATGCTTTTCAATGATAGCTTTCAAAGTAGTAAACATCAAGATAAGAGCAATGTGCAAAACAAGGAACATAAGAAACATGATTGAATAAATCACCATATGAATGAATGAAACACATCAACTCAAAATACTTGCTGAGATAGAAGGGAATAGGTTTACTGACTCAACTACAAAGTAAAAGAAAGGCCCTTCGCAGAGGGAAGCAGGGATTGCAAGTCTTAGAAAGAGCTCCAAAAAATTATGATACTTACTAGCTTTCAGCTCTCATTGCCCCTATCATAGGCTTCTTTAGGTGATTAAGGTTAAAGTGACACAACTAAGAGGATATGCATTGACAAGTTGTAAGTTGAGAATACACCCTGCGAAGGGCCATGGAAGTAGTATGAGCCATGTGTTGAGAATACACATATGCATTGATCTGCTGTTTGACTTGTTTGCTTAGGAAGTAGTATGAGCCACTTTTGGAGCTCATCCTCTAGGATCAAGGTACCTTAAGGTCACCCAACCCTAAGTAAGAATACACCCTGGATCCAATCTCTAGCCACCAGGTGATCTCAAGCAAGATCAAGCTCAAACCCCTACACCATTGCAATCTACATCACTTGGTCTATCCAACCATTAGCCCCATGCCCCAAGGGGAGATCTGAACTCCAAGTTACAACCATGTTTTGATGGTATGAAATTAACATCACCCTAGATTCTTAATCTAAGGTATTTCACCAAAACTCAACTTGGATTCTCCAATACCAAGATTGCAAAAGCTTGCTACACCTTGTCTACATCATCTACATTGGTTATCAAGATTTATCAAATTTTAACCATAATTATTTTGGCTCCAAGTTGATTCAGGTTAAAGTGACACAACTAAGAGGATATGCATTGACAAGTTGTAAGTTGAGAATCTCATGTCCCTTGAATACGAGGGCCGCTCCTCATGCTACTCAAGTTTAGTCACCGGTAAGTTCTTGTCGTCGTAAGCATATGTGTATCATAGAGAACCGCCAACGGAGTACCCCTTGCCCGATGATACAGAAGAGTCCCCATATCAAAATGACAAGGCAGGGAGACAACAAGCATCTCATCAATCTTCTTATTTACCATGGGAATATGGTGCTTTTTCTCTCTTTCCTCTTTTCATAATATCTCTTTTTTTCTCTTTTTTTCTCAATATCGGACTCTTTTTTATAAGAAGAATGCTTCATAGATACTCGTTATGGTTACGCTGCAGGTTTCCACCATGTCAGCATGGATTAGACCAGCGGCCCAGGCGTTTCTCTAACACATATGCATAACTCCATGGACTTACAAGCTCCCCTTTCATTTCACACCGACGACATCCATAGACAAAAGAACATGATATCAACTTGGTACAAAGTATCAGTGCAATGTTGAAAGCGTTCCCCATGACAACATGGTTCTGCTAATTCACAACTTACAAAGCGCAAGCATATACGCAACATAGGTGAGCACAATGGTTCAAGTTTATTAAATGCAAGAAGGTAAAGTGTGCCATCAAGTTCGTGAGAGCTTTAATCACTAATTTTCACATAACAAGTTTAATTTGGGAGGTAGATAAAACAAGAATTTACTTGGAATCGCAATAATCCTACTAGGTAGGTATGGTGGACACAAATGGCATGGGTTTGGTTTAAAGGAGGTGGATGCACGAGAAGAAAACTCTCTCAGTACAGGTTTTTGGCTAGCAAGGCTGGGTAGCAAGTACAAGAGTTGAAGGAAACAACCAAACATACAAGTGATCAAGACAAACATGCAATCTTCCTTGGAAGCACAAAAGATCTTAACTAGAGAATACTAGAATTATGAGAAAATCAAGAAAGAAAGATGATGAAATTATTTTTCACTAGAGTACTTCTATCTTTTTCATTCAACTCTCAAAAAGCTGTTGCTACTGACCGAGCCAGGTTTGCCAAAACCAACTAAATTAACTCAATGATCCCAAAGTGATACCAATACTAACAACTTTTGGGTCCATAGCATAGAAAACAAAAAATTTCCTACGGTATGAAATACACGCCAAGATCTATCTACTAGGTACAAAGCAACACGTGGACACACATCCAACGAGAACTTACCCTCGAAGACAACGAGTTTTGTTAACGAGTAGGAACTCGTGGTTTATGTAGTCGTACACTTGCCGATCTCAAGATCGTGAGGAAGTCCGAGCGCCGCAACTCAGCAGCGCATCTGCACTCGCACACACGTTCAAGCCACCGGACAACCTCCACCTCCTCGCTCCAACGATCCAGCGGAAGCAACAACTCCTTCTAGACGGAATGCCACCGGGAACATGTATCTCGCTAATCCGAGACCATGGCGGAATAATTCTAGAGGGGGAGAGAGATCCTTCTTAAGGAGGTGTGTGGATGAAGGAGGGAATGGGTGGCCTTTTATAGGAGGAGGGGGGGTGCCCCCTCTCTCCATGGCCGGCACATGGGGGGGTGACCCCTCACCTCCCCATTCATGTGGTGGTCACCCCTCCACATTAAAATGCCTCTTCACATTCCCTTTTAAAGTCTCCACTTTAAATGCATTAAAATTCTCCAAGTTTAATGCTCTCTCATTTAATAAAACTATTTTTATTAAACTTATTCAGAATTTTGTTAATTACTTTAATTAACAAACATTCACATATAGCCCCTTGCAATATTTCAATATCACATGTAGAACCACTTTCTGCAATTTCACCCAAAAAAAATTCCGGTTTCTATTGAAACAATTCCTGCGCTTTGCAATTCTTTCGTCTGAAACATATGTGCTCCAAAATGGTGTCCGGTAACTCTTAAGTGTGCCACCCTACGGTTCGCGAATAATGCACACATGATCGAGACCCTTCTCCAATCAATAATCAGAAGGGGGACCTGGAGATCCGTACTGACTCCTACATATTCAACGATGACTTCTGTGATCGTGAGAACCTTTAACGTTTGTAACTAAATTCCTTTGTCTCTCGATATATTACATGTCCGAGATTCGATCATCGGTATCTCCATACCTAGTTTGATCTCGTTACCGACATGCACTCTTTTCTCGTTCTCGTGATATAACATTCTAGTGATCACATCACTTGCTTGCAAGCTATCTCAATGTGATATCACCAAGAGGGACCAGAGTATATCTATCCTTCATCGGGATTGACAAATTACACTCTTGATCCATGAGCCTCAACATAACACCTCCGTAGTACTGAACCCATCTTTATAGTCACCCTGTTACGGTGTGATGTTTGATGTTATCAAGATACTCTTCCGGTGTTAGCAATTAACATGATCTCATGGTCTAAGGATAAAGATTACTTCGTACGATGTTATAGCAATATAAACATAATGACTTGATCGTAATTCTATACTTTGGATGAATGTTCATCACATCATTCCACCAATGGTGTGACCTTGTTATTAACAACATCTAATGTCCATGATCAGGAAACCATGATCATCTTGTTAATAAACAAGCTAGTCTATAAGAGAGGCATACCTAGGAACCCTTTTTGTTTATTAAACACACATGTATTGATGTTTCCGATCAATACAATTCAAGCAT
Source organism: Avena eriantha (assembly GCA_910589775.1). NCBI lineage: Eukaryota > Viridiplantae > Streptophyta > Magnoliopsida > Poales > Poaceae > Avena > Avena eriantha. Next base: position 161,633,399 of record OU342745.1, read on the forward strand.
GTAAAATAAACATCTATCATATATAAGGAATACATAATAACAACTTTATTATTGCCTCTCAGGGCATATTTCCTTCAGTCTCCCACTTGCACTAGAGACAATAATCTAGTTCACATAGTGATAAATCTAACACCCATGGAGTTCTGGTGTTGATCATGTTTTTCCCTAGGGAGAACTTTAGTCAACGGATCTGCTACATTTAGGTCCGTGTGTACTTTACAAATCTTTATATCTCCATCCTTGACATGCTCGTGGATGGAGTGAAACCGGCGCTTAATATGCTTGGAATTCTTGTGAGACCTCGGTTCCTTTGCGTTGGCTATGGCTCCATTGTTGTCACGATAGGTCACCATTGGGTCCAATGCACTTGGAACCACACCTAGTTCCGTAATGAACTCTTTCATCCAAACCGCTTCCTGCGCCGCTTCTCAAGCAGCAACATATTCCGCCTCCGTCGTTGATCCAGCCACCACAGGTTGTTTGGAACTCCTCCAACTAACTAATGCTTGATACATTGCAAATGTATCTATAATTTTTGATGCTCCATGCTTGGTTTTATCCACTTTCTTGTGTTTTGTCCACACTTTGGAGTACTTTTCATATGATTTCTTGGACTAACCTATTAACAAGAGCCACAGTGCCAGCTGCGTGTTTTCTGCTGTTTTTGGTTCCAGGAAAGTCAGAAAATGAATATTCTCGGAATTGGACGGGACAAAAGCCAAAGTGCCTATTTTTTCGGATGTCGTCAGATGCCAGAATATGAGACGGAGAAGGGCTGGGGGCCGGCCACACCACCTGGCCGCGCAGCCAAGCCTGGCCCGCGCCAGGGGATGGTCTGGCCGACCCCAGCACCCCCTCGGCCCCTCCTTCCGCCTATTTTTCCAGAAGACTCACGGAGCCAGAATACGAGACGGAGAAGGGCCAGGGGCTGGCCACACCACCCCTAGGCGCGGGCTAGGCCTGGCCACGCCAGGGCATGGTGTGGTGGCCCCAGGCACCCCCTCGGCCTCTCTCTTTGCCTATAAGAAGCCTTCTAACCTAAAAACTTTGGGGGGTTCGATGTTTTTCCACGAAACGTTCCGCTGCGGCGCCGCCACTGAAGGGGAGATTCAGGGGATAGAAAGTGTCTGTTCCGGTACCCTGCTGGGACGGGGAAGTGCCCCCGGAGCCATCTCCATCGATCTCCACCATCATCTCCATCGACCGTCCATGTTTCCTCCATCTATGAGTGAGTAATCCCCCGCTGTAGGCTATGGGGATGGTAGGAATTGGATGAGATTGTTCATGTAATGGCATCAGATTGTTAGGGCATGGTGCCTAGTATCTTTTATTAGTGCTTTATGACTTTGTTGCAACTTGTTGTGCTTAATGCTTGTCACTAGGGCCAGAGTGCCATGATTTCAGATCTGAACATATTATTGATTCCTTATGATAGTATTGTTTCTGGTCTTATCTACAAGTTGTATACACACGTTGTTGTCCGGAACCTATGGCCCCGAAGTGACAGAAATCGGGATAACTGGAAGGGAAAGGCTTTGATGTGAGGATCACATGTGTTCACGGAGTGTTAATGCTTTGCTCCAGTGCTCTATTAAAAGGAGCACCTTAATTGCCAGTAGTTCCCTAGAGGCCCCGCTGCAAACGGGCTGGCACGACAAAAGATGTTGTGCAAGTTTTCATTGCGAGCACGTATGACTATATATGGAACACATGCCTAGGATTTTGTAGTACTTGGATGATTTATCTTATTTATCTGCAATTGCCCTATGATCTGATTGCTATGTGAATTGTCTTGTCCATGCAACGCTCATCCATCCATCCCTATGCCTACCGCACTCGAATCCCACTGTTTACTGCTTTTGTTACTACTGTCCTGGCTTTACTACTGCTTCTACTTTACTATTCCTACTACAAAACTGTTGCTACTGATAAACTGCTGTGAGCAAGATTGTTTCCAGGTGCAGCTGAATTGACAACTCAGTTGTTAAGGCTGATAAATATTCTTTGGCTCCCCTTGTGTCGAATCAATAAATTGGGTTTCACTTCCCTCGAAAATACTGCGATACACCCCCTATACTTGTGGGTCATCAAGACTATTTTCTGGCGCCGTTGCCGGGGAGCGTAGTTTTATTTATCAAGTTCACTTGGATTCACTATTGTTCAAGCTAAGTTCCTTGTTTGCTTGTTTCTTTATCAAAAAAAAGTTCCTACTCTAGTTGTTATTTTCATTGGTCTGTTATTGTCTTGCTTTGTCATGCTTGTTGTCAATGGTTGGTTTCTTTGAAACTAAAGCTTATTGGCAAGGTGGGTTCATGGAAGATCAAAAATATTATTATAGGGAACACCGCTTGTCACAAAAAGGGAAACACTTATGGGGACAAATTGATAGATTGTATACCATTGCTAGAAACATGTGCTCTACTTATAATGTTACTTATTGCTGTGATGAGTCTCGTTGCAGAAAGAGGTATAAACACCTCCCTTTTCAATGTGAGTATAATGATAATGATACTATATCTTCCTATGCTAAAGGAATTTATGAATTTTATGATGCGGAACAAATTGAAGAATTTATTGCTTGGAAGGGTGCTTTTGAACTTGCTAATTTCCTTGAAAATATTGATGATTCACCTTATAAGTATGAGGTTTATGGTATACTTAAATTTTTCTTTGATAATTACAAGGATGAAAATGGCCCTATTCTTGAGTATTTTAATAGATGCTTTGCACAAATGGAAGAGACTAATGCCTTGCAGGACCCTATGGAAGAGGCTAATGCCTTGCAGGCTCCAATGGAAGAAGAAATTGATGAACCTGAAATCTCATTAGATGAAAAAGAGGAGGAGAGTGATGAACAAAAGGAGGAAGAATGGATTAGCTACCCATGCCTACCTTCTAATGAGAGTAACTCTTTATCCCTTACATTATTTGATTGTCCTCCATGCTTACTAAAGGAGGATGAATGTTATGTTCCCGAGTTTTCCGTTGAAAATGTTTATCATAAGGCTCTAGTGCTTATAGATCATGAAAAGCATGCTTTATGTGATAGTTATATTGTTGAGTTTATTCATGAGGCTACTGAAAATTATTATGAGAGAGGAAAATATGGTTGTAGAAGTTTTCATGGTATTGAAACACCTCTCTATGTGCTGAAAGTTTTGAAGTTCCTCTTGTTTTATCTTCCTATGCATGTCACTTTGTTCTTTGCAAATTTATTTGCATACACAATTCCTATGCATAGGAAGTGGGTTAGACTTAAATGTGTTTTGGATTTTCTCCTTGATGCTCTCTTTTAGTTCAACTCATATTTCTTATGTGAGCATCCTCTCAAACTTTTATGCCTGAAGATGATAATATGTCTATTATTCTTGGGAGACCTTTTCTTAAATACTACAGGAGCTATTATTAATGGTAATCAAGGGAAGGTAACCTTCAATGAACACATTGTCTATTTCCTCAATAAGATTGAAAGGACTTATGTTTTTAATTCAATTGAAAATGTTGAGGGCATTCAAGTTGGAGAAATATATTGTCCCATACGAAGAGAAAAATTTGAAAATATTATGATTGGGACCATTGCTATCAAGGTTGAGGTAACATAATCATTAGTGGGATACAAAGTTTTGTCTCATATGGAATTGTTTTGGTAACAATACCTGATCAACCTTTTTAACAAAAGGATTTCATTGAACAAAACAATTTTTTCACCAAGATTATCTCCGCTTACTTCTATTCTATCCATTTTATTTTTTGTGCCAAGAGTAACCTCTAATGAGAGAGAAGTAATGATTGGGAAAGTTGCTGTCCCGAAACAGATTTTTGTGCTTCACCGTAAATATTCCTGAGAGAGCTCTGTACGTCGGATTGAGCTGTACTTTTTTTTTCTTCTGACCCAGGTTGTTATCTAACCTCCGTTAGTTCAACAGTTTTTGATTTGAGGAACATAAGGTCTTCGAAAATTTTTGTCTTTACCTGCTGTTCTGTTTTGACAGATTTCTGCCATTTTCTGCATTTGCTTCTTGTTGGTTCTTTTTTGAGTTCTTTTGGGGAATTGAGCTTTTTGAGGGAAGTGCTACAGTATATAGTGTTCTAATGGGAGTTTATTTGGTGTTAGAACTGATCCTTAAGACTTATTGATCTTAAGTGCACTAATGTTGCTAATAAAGATTATGTGAAGTTTTATATGAAGGAAAGTTTCAGGTGTATGGAAGGAATGAGTAATGAGATGAAGGAGGGAATAAATCTCAAGCTTGCGGATGCCACGCGTGTCACCCTAAGAAATATCCAAGAAGTACAAGCGTCAAATCTTGGGGATGCCCAAGGCATCCCCTTCTTCGTCAATAAAAATCTTAGGTTTCTTCCAAACGCTTCATTTTTATTGTTTCATGCACAATTGTGTTGTTGTTGGAGCGTCTTCTTTTTCGTTTTTTTTATTTTAGTTTGCGTGGTTTGCTTAGTTTGCTGAATAAATTGGTTGGACCCCCTTTTTCATATATTGGTGTTCAGATAGTTTGGTTTGGTTTGGAAAAGAGTAGGAAAGCACATGCTTAAGTGTAAAGAGAGCTTGTTTTTGGCTGTGGCCTATGCTTTGTCATGCCATGTTTGATATTGTTTTAGATTTATACTTAGTATTCTTTGCTGTAGCATGACTTGTTATAAACAATTGAGATTGCTTAATGTGCCTTGGATGAATCATGCGTTGTTTTAGCATATTAAAGCATAATATAGTGGTATTCTCCTTTGATGCTTTATTTGGGTTGACTTGGCACATGTTCACACCATGTTATGACTATCTCAAGTCACCATAAGCCTTTATGATCCTTTAGTTTTCAACTTGTAGTATCACTTTATGCTTTGATCAATGATGTTTTGTCGCTCTCCATGATTATGGCCATTATTGCTCTCTCGTTTGTCGCTCCCTTACTATTGCTAGCCTTCACTTTCACTGTGTATGTTTTACTCATGTTTCCAACTCCCTAAACCAAATATTTCCAAAGTGTCCTCCATGCCTACCTATTAGCATCATTTGCTGCTCCCGTGCATATTCAATATGCCTTGTTTTCTTCCGAATAAAAAGTTTTCTTTTTATGGGAAAATTAGTTAGTAAAGCTCTCACGAACTTTATGGCACACTTTATTTCCTGCACTTAATAAACCTGAACCATTGTGAACTCTCCATGAAAGTTATATGCTTGCTAACTATAGGCTGGGGATTAGCAGAACCGTTCTGTCACGGGGAACGCTTTCAACACTTGTAAATATATACCCAGATGATACCTTGCTCTTTTGTTTGCAGATGTCGTCGGTGTGAAATAAAAGGGGAGCTTGTAAGTCCATGGAGTTATGTATGTGTGTTAGAGAAACGCCTGGGCTGTTGGTCTAATCCATGCTGACATGATGGAAACCTGCAGCGTAACCATAATGATATCTATGAAGCATTCTTCTTATAAAAAAAAGAGAGAGAGATAGCTATTGAGAAAAAAAGAAAAAAAGAGATTTATGAAAAGAGGAAAGAGAGAAAAAAGCACCATTTTCCCATGGTAAATAAGAAGATTGCTGAGATACTCATTGTCTGCTTGCCTTGTCATTTTGATATGGGGATTCTTCGTATCATCGGGCAAGGGGTACCCCGTTGGCGGTTCTCAATGATACGCACATACTTACGATGACAAGAACTTACCGGTAACTAAACTTGAGTAGCATGAGGAGCGGCCCTCGTACTCAAGGGACTTGGGATTTTCAGTTCATAGTCTATCAAGCATATAACTCCGATTGGACCAAACTTTCACCTTAACCACTTTAAAGATGCTTATGATAGGGGCAATGAGAGCTCAAAGCTAATGAGTACCATACTTTTAGCATTTGGAAGCCTTTCAAACTATTCAAAACCTTTTCATTTCCTTGTTGAGTTTCCACATATTCTATGAGCACTTTCTTGAGAGCATAGTGGCCATTCTTAGTTCTACGTGCATTGTCCCAAGACTTGTTGATTGATGCATACCTTGATACTGCTTGTTTTAAACTATTTGTATCAAGTCACTCTTGTAAACTTTGAAGGTGTCCTATGCATTTGCTTTTGCTACTCTATTGAGGGACAAGCTAAATGCCACTATGCCATGTTTTCTTTATGTGAAACAAACAAACGTCTTGCAAAGCATTTTTATTCATGAATCTTTTGTTTGTGCCTTTTCATGTTGCATCATAGTTTCTTCGTCTTATTGCTAGAACTTTGTTTTTCATGTTATGATTGAAGTACTATGATCCTAGCTTTGAATTTTTTATGAATACTTTGATCAAGTCTTTGATGGTGCATGTCACCTCAAAAATTATTCTTTCTTTTTTATCACTTACCTACTCGAGGACGAGCAGGAGTTAAGCTTGGGGATGTTGATACATTGAAATGTATCTATAATTTTTGATGCTCCATGCTTGGTTTTATCCACTTTCTTGTGTTTTGTCCACACTTTGGAGTACTTTTCATATGATTTCTTGGACTACCCTATTAACAAGAGCCACAGTGCCAGCTGCCTGTTTTCTGCTGTTTTTGGTTCCAGGAAAGGCAAAAAATGAATATTCTCGGAATTGGACGGGACAAAAGCCAAAGTGCCTATTTTTCCAGAAGACTCATGGAGCCAGAATACGAGACGGAGGAGGGCCAGGGGCTGGCCACACCACCCCTAGGCGCGGGCTAGGCCTGGCTGCGCCAGGGCATGGTGTGGTGGCCCCAGGCACCCCCTCGGCCTCCCTCTTCGCCTATAAGAAGCCTTCTAACCTAAAAACTTCGGGGCGTTCGACGTTTTTTCCACGAAAAGTTCCGCTGCGCCGCCGCCACCGAAGGGGAGATTCGGGGGACAAAAAGTCTCTGTTCCAGCACCCGGCCAGGACGGGGAAGTGCCCTCGGAGCCATCTCCATCGATCTCCACCATCATCTCCATCGACCATCCATGTTTCCTCCATCTATGAGTGAGCAATCCCCCGCTGTAGGCTATGGGGATGGTAGGAATTGGATGAGATTGTTCATGTAATGGCACCAGATTGTTAGGGCATGGTGCCTAGTATCTTTTATTAGTGCTTTATGACTTTGTTGCAACTTGTTGTGTTTAATGCTTGTCACTAGGGCCCGAGTGCCATGATTTCAGATCTGAACTTATTATTGATTCATTATGATAGTATTGTTTCTGGTCTTATCTACAAGTTGTATACACATGTTGTTGTCCGGAACCTATGGCCCCGAAGTGACAGAAATCGGGATAACCGAAAGGGAGAGGCTTTGATGTGAGGATCACATGTGTTCACGGAGTGTTAATGCTTTGCTCCGATGCTCTATTAAAAGGAGCACCTTAATTGCCAGTAGTTCCCTAGAGGCCCTGGTGCAAACGGGCTGGCAGGACAAAAGATGTTGTGCAAGATCTCATTGCGAGCACGTATGACTATATATGGAACACATGCCTAGGATTGTCTAGTACTTGGATGCTTTATCTTATTTATCTGCAATTGCCCTATGTTCTGATTGCTATGTGAATTCACTTGTCCATGCAACGCCCGTCCATCCATCCCTATGCCTACCACACTCGAATCCCACTATTTACTGCTTTTGTTACTACTGTCCTTGCTTTACTATTGCTGCTACTTTACTATTCCTACTACAAAACTGTTGCTACTGATAAACTGCTGTGAGCAAGATTGTTTCCAGGTGCATCTGAATTGACAACTCCAACTCGCGATTTTCGCGAGAGAACCAAATCCAAGTTGGTGAAGATCGTGATTTGAGCTCAGCTTTGGCGGTGGGTAATCTAGCGGATAGCGCTTTTTAGAAAAGGGAGAGTGACCAGTAGACCTGTTGTTAAGGCTGATAAATATTCTTTGGCCCCCCTTGTGTCGAATCAATAAATTGGGTTTCACTTCCCTCGAAAATACTGCGATACACCCCCTATGCTTGTGGGTCATCACTGCTCCGTTCAAGAGAAATACGTATCCGGATTGAGACTTAGAGTCATCCAGATCGGTGACAAAGCTAGCATCGACATAACACTTAGCGACTAGCTCTTCTTCAGCTCCGTATATAAGAAACATATCCTTAGTTCTTCTCAAGTACTTGAGGATGTTCTTTACCGCTATCCAGTGTTCCGAACCTGGATCAGATTGGTACCTACTAGTCAAACTAATAGCATGTGCCACATCTGGTCTTGTACATAGCATGGCATACATAATAGAGCCTGTGGCCGAGGCATAGGGGATCTTATCCATCATCTCTCTTTCTTCCGCCGTAGCCGGACTTTGAGTCTTACTCAATGTCTTGCCTTACAACATAGGTAAGAACCCCTTCTTACTTTCGTCCATATTAAACTTCTTTAATATCTTATCAAGGTATGTACTCTGTGATAGCCCAATTAGGTGCCTTGATCTATCTCTATATATTTTAATGCCTAATATATATGACGCTTCACCAAGCTCTTTCATCGAAAATTTGTTGTTTAGATAACTTTTAACACTGTTTAAAAGATCTATATCATTTCCAATCAATCATATGTCATCCACATATATTATCAGAAATGCCACATTGCTCCCACTCACTTTCTTGTAAATACAAGCCTCTCCATAAGTTTGGACAAATCCAAACTCTTTGATCACCTCATCAAAGCGGAGATTCCAACTCCGGGATGCTTGCTTTAGTCCATAGATGGATCGCTGAAGTTTGCATACCTTATTAGCATCCTTAGGATCGACAAAATCCTTAGGTTGTATCATATACAACTCTTCTTCAATATTACCATTGAGGAACACAGTTTTGACATCCATCTGCCATATTTCATAATCGAAATATGCAGCAATTGCTAACATAATCCTAACTGACTTAAGCATCGCTACAGGAGAGAATGTCTCATCGTAGTCAACTCCTTGAATTTGTCGAAACCCCTTTGCGACAAGTTGAGCCTTATAGATGGTCACATTACCATCAGCATCAGTTTTTCTTTTGAAAATCCATTTATTCTGAACGGCCTTTCGATCATGAGGTAAGTCCACCAATTTCCAAACTTGGTTCTCGTACATGGATTCCATCTTGGATTTCATGGCTTCTAGCCATTTGTTGGAATCGGGGATCATCATCGCTTCTTCATACGTCGCAGGGTCATCCATTTCATCAACCATGAAATTCACAACCGGATTGTCGTACAGTTCAAGAGCTGCACGTGTCCTGCTTGACCTGCGAGGTTCGGTAGTGTCCTCTTTCGGAGTTTCATGATCATTATCATTAGCTCTCTCTTCATCAGGTGAATTCAACTCCAAAACAACTTCCGGTGCTGCGCCACTCGCCATTCCATGAAGAGAAGGTTCAATAACCTCTTCGAGTTCTACCTTCCGACTACTCACACCTTTCGCGAGAAACTCCTTCTCAAGAAAGGATCCATTCTTGGCAACAAAAACCATGCCCTCGGATCTGTGATAGAAGGTATACCCAATCGTTTCCTTAGGGTATCCTATGAAGACGCATTTTTCCGCTTTGGGTTCGAGTTTATCTGGGTGAAGTTTCTTCACATAAACATCGCATCCCCAAACTTTAAGAAATGATAGCTTAGGTTTGTTTCCAAAGCATAATTCATACGGTGTCGTTTCAACGGATTTAGATGGTGCCCGATTTAAAGGGAATGCAGTTGTTTCCGGTGCATAACCCCAAAATGACAGTGGCAAGTCAGTCAGAGACATCATAGATCGAACCATATCCAATAAGGTACGATTACGACGTTCCGACACACCATTACGCTGTGGTGTTCCGGCAGGCGTGAGTTGTGAAACTATTCCACACTCTTTCATGTGTGTGCTAAACTCATAACTTAGATACTCTCCTCCACGGTCAGACCGTAGAAATTTGATCTTTCTTTTACGATGATTTTCCACTTCATTCTGAAATTCCTTGAACTTTTCAAAAGTTTCAGACTTGTGTTTCATCAAATAGATATACCCATATCTACTCAAATCATCCGTGAAAGTAACAAAATAACGATATCCACCTCGTGCCGACACACTTATTGGTCCACACACATCAGTGTGTATGATTTCCAATAGATCTGCCGCCCGTTCCATTGAACCGGAAAACGACGTTCTAGTCATCTTGCCCATAAGGCATGGCTCACATGTATCAATTGATTCAAAATCAAGTGATTCCAAAAGTCCATCAGAATGGAGTTTCTTCATGCGTTTAACGCCAATATGACCTAGACGATAGTGCCACTTATATGCAGATATATCATTATCAAGTTTAATATTTTTAGTATTAACATTATGAATGTGCGTAATATTACTATCGATATCTATCAGAAATAATCCATTCAACATAGGTGCATGACCATAAAAGATATCATTCTTATAAATCGAACAACCATTGTTTTCAGATTTAAATGAATAACCACTTTGCATCAACCACAATCCGGATACAATGTTCATGCTCAGTGCAGGCACCAAATAACAATTATTTAGGTTTATAACTAATCCCGATGGCAAATGGAGAGGTAGCGTCCCGACGGCGATCACATCAACTTTTGATCCATTGCCGACCCGCATCCTAACCTCATCCCTTGCCAGTTGTCGCTTGTTCCGTAGCCCCTGAACCGAGTTACATATATTAGCAACCGATCACGTATCAAATACCCATGTGCTACTGCGAGTACTAGTCAAGTACACATCAATAACATGTATATCACATATACCTTTGTTTGCCTTGCCGGACTTCTTGTCCGCCAAATACTTGGGGCAGTTGTGCTTCCAATAGCCAGTCCCCTTACAATAGTAGCACTCGGTGTTAGACTTAGGGCCAGATCGGGGTTTCTTTTCAGGCGTGGCATACGACTTGCCACTCTTCTTTCCCTTGTGCTTGCCTTTGTTGTCTTTCTTGAAACCGGTGGTCCTATTGATCATCAACACTTGATGTTCTTTCCTAATCTCCAATTCTGCAGTCTTAAGCATTGACAGAAGCTCGGGAAGAGACTTCTTCATGCCCTGCATATTATAGTTCATCACGAAGCTCTTGTAGCTAGGTGGCAGAGATTGGAGAACATGATGTATGCCTAAGTCAATGGGAATCGTTATTCCCCAGGACACAAGCTTATCGGCGTACCCAGACATTTTGAGTACGTGCTCACTAACGGAGCTGTTTTCCTCCATCATGCAAGTGAAGAACTTTTCTGTAGCATTATAACTCTCTACGGCAGCATGGGTATCGAAAATCATTTTCAATTCTCCCATGGTATCAATGGCATTGCCATTTTCGAAACGCTTTCGAAGTTCTGGCTCTAGCCCATACAGTATGCCGCAATGAACTAAGTTGTGGTCCTCCTGACGAGTCACCTAGACATTCTTTTCCTTGTCAGGGGCATCAGGAGCTGGTGGGGGGCCTAGCGGCGCATCTAGCAAATATTGCTTTTGTGCAGCAGTGAGGAGAACCTCAAATTTATTGCCCAGTTGGTGAAGTTGCTACCATTCGCAGCAAGTTTCTGTTTCTCCATGAACACATTGAAATTAAAAGCAGGTGGTGCCATCTACAACACAATTTTAAAGTTTACTTAGACTAAGTTTATGATAGATTGATTTCAACTAATCCAAATTACTAATGAACTCCCACTCAAAAATGATATCCCTCGTGTCCTTTTGGTGATTACATGAACCAAATCCACTACACCAAGTCTGATCATCACGTGAGTTGATGTAGCTTCAAAGGCGAGCATCTATATGGGCATCATATCAATTATATGACTCATGTTTAACCTTTCGGTCCATGTTCCGAGGCCATGTCTGTACATGCTAGGCTCGCGAAGTAAGAACCTTAGTATTCGCGTGTGTAAAACTGTCTTACACCCGTTCCTATGAAAGCGTAGATTTGAGTACACCCGATCATCACGTGATGTCTCGAAACACGATCCACAGAATGGTGCATACTTAAGGAAGAACACATTTTTATCTTGATATCTAAATGAGGGATCATCTTACAATGCTACCAAAAGCGCCAAACTAGCAGTATAAGATGCTAACATCTAATGTGTAAAGTGAGATGATATGGTCCATGCATTTGATCTCTATCACTTGCATCATGGTATGATCTCTATCATTCCTTTGTGTGTAAGGCCAAGGTCTATGGAACTTACACGTTGAGTGTGTTGTAAGAGTATCTATCATACATCTACTTACAACAACACCATATCAATACACTAGCCCAGCAATGATCTAAACTAGACGCCTCTAATTTATCAATTGCAAGTTTTAGGGCTTTCGGAGATAGAACCGTTCTCACCTACAAACATGAACCACAACGAGGATAACTAAGTTATTAGCAACTCGTTGTAAATTAGATATTGACTATAGTAGGAGAGATAGACAACCCGCCAACCACTTATGCAAAACAAGTTGCATGTCAATCGTGGAACCGGTCTCATGTACGATGACATGTAAGGTTGGTCTGGACCGCTTCATCCCACTATGCCACCAATATCCAAAATACATAGAAGATGCAATAACATGATCATCACCGCCCACATATAAACATATGTGTTCTACCCATGCAAAGCACCTACGCATAGATCGGGCTCTGATACCACTATTGGGTCCGCCGCTTAGAAAACAAAATATTTCCAACGGTGTGAACTACACGCCAAGATCTATCTACTACGTACAAAGCAACGGGTGGACATACATCCAACGAGAACTTACCCTCGAAGACAACGAGTTTTGTTAACGAGTAGGAACTCGTGGTTTATGTAGTCGTACACTTGCCGATCTCAAGATCGTGAGGAAGTCTGAGCGCCGCAACTCAGCAGCGCATCCGCACTCGTACACACGTTCAAGCCACCGAAAAGCCTCCACCTCCTCGCTCCAGCGATCCAGCGGAAGCAGCAACTCCTTCTAGATGAAATGCCACCGGGAACATGTATCTAGCTAATCCGAGACCATGGGGGAATAATTCTAGAGGGGGAGAGAGATCCTTCACAAGGAGGTGTGTGGATGAAGGAGGGAATGGGTGGCCTTTTATAGGAGGAGAGGGGGTGCCCCCTCTCTCCATGGCCGACGCATGGGGGGGGGTGACCCCTCACCTCCCCATTCATGTGGCGGTAACCCCTCCACATTAAAATGCCTCTTCACATTCCCTTTTAAAGTCTCCACTTTAAATGCATTAAAATTCTCCAAGTTTAATGCTCTCTCATTTCATAAAACTATTTTTATTAAATTTATTCATAATTTTTTAATTACTTTAATTAAAAAAAATTCACATATAGCCCCTTGCAATATTTCAATATCACATGCAGAACCACTTTCTGCAATTTCACCCGAAACAATTTCCGGTTTCTATTGAAACAATTCCTACGCTTTGCAATTCTTTCGTCTGAAACATATGTGCTCCAAAATGGTGTCCGGTAACTCTTAAGTGTTCCACCCTACGGTTCGCGAATAATGCAGACATGATCGAGACCCTTCTCTGATCAATAATCAGCAGCAGGACCTGGAGATCCGTACTGACTCCTACACATTCAACGATGACTTCTCTGATCGTGAGAACCTTTAACGCTTGTAACTAAATCCCTTTGTCTCTCAATATATTACATGTCCGAGATTCGATCATCGGTATCTCCATACCTAGTTTGATCTCGTTACCGACATGCACTCTTTTCTCGTTTCGGTGATATAACATTCTAGTGATCACATCACTTGCTTGCAAGCTATCTCAATGTCATATCACCGAGAGGGCCTAGAGTATTTCTATCTGTCATCAGGATTGACAAATTTCACTCTTGATCCATGAGCCTCAACATAACACCTTCGTAGTACTGAACCCATCTTTATAGTCTCCCTGTTACGGTGTGACGTTTGATGTTATCAAGATACTCTTCCGGTGTTAGCAATTAACATGTTCTCATGGTCTAAGGATAAATATTACTTCGTACGATGTTATAGAAATATAAACATAATGACTTGATCGTAATGCTATACTTCAGATGAATGTTCATCACATCATTCCACCAATGGTGTGACCTTGTTATTAACAACATCCAATGTCCATGATCAGGACACCTTGATCATATTTTTAATCAACAAGCTAGTCTATAAGAGAGGCATAACTAGGAACCCTTTTGTTTATTAAACACACATGTATTGATGTTTCCGATCAATACAATTCTAGCATGTAAAATAGACATCTATGATATATAAGGAATACATAATAACAACTTTATTATTGCCTCTCAGGGCATATTTCCTTCAACAACAAGATCAATCATATAACCCCGAATTGAAAACTAATATAAGCTATGCAAAAGAGTGAATGATAGAACTTCTCATTAATATTACATAACGGCAACTCACACCAAGGGATACATATCTAACGAGAGAGGGGACACTTCCATATTCCAAACCATCCTACATAATAACTCCTCTATTCATGATATGACTCTACTAAAAAGGTAAAAAGATAGAAGATAGTGATATGATACCGCGGCACTACCCCAAGCTTGGAACAAACCAAGGGGATGCCAAACCTGATGACGAATTACTCCTTAGATGGTGGTGGTATCCTCTCGATGAGCTCTCTAATCAGCTTCCAAAGTCCTCAATCTCGAAAGTGATAGTGCGAATCAACTCCGAGTTGTGCTCAATACGGCTCATGATCATTTCAGTTTGTGGATCCCAGCTCTCGTGATTCTTTTTCCATTCTTCCCCCTTGGAGTCTTCTTTTCCTGCATGGTTATGGATGAAGGTATGGAAGGGATTCTTGGTGTGTGGAGGAACTGACCTTGGAGCCAAACTATGATGAGGAGGCTTCCCTCCAATGGCTGGATTTGCCACCACTCCAATGCTTGCAATGGTAGTGCCGGTATGCGGATATTGGCCTTGCTCCTCTTCACCTTCACTCTTGACCTCCTTCTCCTTCCCGGGGTCTTGGAGGTCTTCCTCCATGGGATCCTTCCCTTTATCCTTGGCAGACACCATTGTGCTTCTAAGCTTTCAAAGAGTATGTCCTGACAGAAACAGATCGAAAAAAACACGACGAAAGCACGATATACGGACCTCTGGGATCTAGGGGATTATATATTACGAAGTTTCATATCAAAAGGAAGGTACTGGGTGAAAACGAGTCAGAGGCAGAGTCCGGGGTGGACTCACCACCTGGTGGCACGGCCAGGGGTGGGCCCGCGCCACAGGGTGGTGTGAGCCACCCTGGCTCCGTTTCCGTCCCTTTTTCGCTTCGTAGCTTTCCTTATTGTCTAAAAACTACAAAAATATAGTTAGATAGTATTTTCGCGGAACTTTTCTTACCAGAACTGTAACATCCCAATTTCGGCAACCCTGATTAGTTGTTCAGAATGCAAAAATCAGGGGGAACAAAAACTTTTTCTTGTTTAATACTGAAGTGTTTGCTTTTTGTTTGGATATGCTTATGCATTGTGAATGTGTATTAGATGATATACTCCTTACCTTAACACACCAGTTGACCAAAGCTACTTTCCTAAAACTTCTTGGCTTAATTTCCATATTCTCAAATGTTCTGGCAATTCAAAACCTGAGCCAAGATGCTTATGGAACCAAAACTATTTTAGTAGCTTCTATTGATAAAACTATGGAGAGCTATATAACATAATCTCTTTATGTTTTCAAGATAGTCTCTTCTACTATTCTCATCTCTAGGTTAACCAAACCTTTTATGTAAACCTAGTAGTAGTTTCCTTAGGTTATAACATGAGTTGCCTTGATCTGCTATCTGATGAGTTGCCTTGATCTGCTGTTTGACTTGTTTGCTTAGGAAGTAGTATGAGACACTTTTGGAGCTCATCCTCTAGGATCAAGGTACCTTAAGGTCACCCAACCCTAAGCAAGAATACACCCTGGATCAAACCTCTAGCCACCTTGTGATCATCTAAAACACTTAACCAGATCAATTCTGAAGTGATCCATTCTAGAAGTTTCTAAGTCAATGAAGCCCAATATCAAGCATGGATCCCTTCTAATCAATATACTCTTCAATATCATCTAATTGATGATGCTTGGGTACTTTTCCATCCATCAAAATCATCACCACCCACATTCTAGTCAAAAACCCTAACTCTGCCAAATTTGGCTAAGTCAGAAAACTATTTCCAACATCACCTTTTGAATGCCTCCCTTTCCCAATCCTTGTGCACTTTTTTTAATTCACTTGAACCATTGTTAAACATCCTAAGTAATAACAAGTCCCAATCTTGAACTTGGTTAGATCTTCATCCTACCCACTTGTTCTTGATGTTTTGCAGGCAAGATAATAACTTTTTCCTGCAAATCTAGTCAACATGCCTACTTTGCTAGAAGCTCACACCACGATCCAACCATCCATGGAACAAATATTTGCATGATTTTGTTCTACTCACATAGGTCTATCATTACCTACTTCACTTGATCCAATTGGATCTTGAGCTGTTTACACCCACAAGGTTTTGAAGGCTAGATGATAATCTGCTTTGGCAGTCTTATTTATTCAAGTTTGAAAGCTTGCCATGGTGAGATCAAGCAAGATCAAGCTCAAACCCTACACCATTGAATATAAACATCACTTGTTCTATCCAACCATCTAGCCCATGCCCCAAGGGGAGATCTGAACTCCAAGTTACAACCATGTTTTGATGGTATGAATTAACATCACCCTAGATTCTAAATCAAAGGTATTTCACCAAAAATCTACTTGGATTCTCCAATCCAAGGTTTAAAATGCTTGCTACACCTTTCTACATCATCTACATTATCATCAAGATTTATCAAATTTTACCCATAATTATTTTGGCTCCAAATCAATTTAATTCTTTAATAGACAAATTCTTCAAAACCTCTTCCACAAGGGAAAGTTTGGATTTTTCCAAAACACTCCCCAATTTTTGGCTCATTTGAGATCCATATACCATACCCTATCATCCAACT
Organism: Avena eriantha; assembly: GCA_910589775.1. Classification (NCBI taxonomy): domain Eukaryota; kingdom Viridiplantae; phylum Streptophyta; class Magnoliopsida; order Poales; family Poaceae; genus Avena; species Avena eriantha. The sequence goes on from OU342745.1 coordinate 161,650,324, forward strand.
TCAAAAATAAATATTTTTGAAGAGCTTTATTATTCCTCTTTTCCCATTTTCTTAAATGGCTGAATTGGAATAATAATTCTTTTAAATACTTTATCTTCCAATAAATCTGGGAAAATTCCCCTAAGTGTGTATTCACCTTTGGGACTATCTCACATCAAAAACTCCACTTATCCAATGTAAAAATTTCAAATGATCTTCTAGAACCTACTTCTGCAGTTTTGAATAAATGAATTTAAGTGGACTTTAAATCTCTAGAAAAATCCCAAATAATTCCTGGATATCTACCTTGACCTCATCTATCTACCAGTACCATCTCCCTAATTTTGTCTTATAAAAATTATCAACTAACTTCACAAGCCTCAAATCGATCAAATATGGCAAACTAGGAATTAATTGATCTAGACCAAGGATCAATCACCACCAAGGCTCACCACCACTCACCACAGCAAACCAGCCACTCCTTCCTGGTCGTGTCTACTGTAGCTATCACTTTAGTAGCTTGTCCTCTAGTGCTTGGACACTAGTGTTTAGCCCCATATGAGTGGCTTGTCTTGCAAAAATTCTACTCCCCTCACACCTGCTACCACCCTTCCCCTCTGCTCTGCAACTCGACCTGGAAAACCACCTTCCCTGCCCATAGCCTCCACTCCCTGGTTTCCCCTCCTCTCTCCCATGCCCAATGGACCAAGTCCATGATGAATCTCTCCCCTTCGTTTATAAGGACCAGAGGCCTCCACCCCACCCCCTGCTCCTCATTTCTCTCCCTCACACTCCACCGCACTCCCCCAGTACCCTTTCTCCTCTCCTCTGCCTTGCTCTGCTCAAAGGAAGAAGAAAGAGCTCCTCTGGCCTTGGTCAAGATCAGGCCGTAAGACGTCTCTCCCACTCGCCTTTCCTCTGCATGTAGTTGTACTGCGACCTCTCGTCCTCCTCTATCTAACCCATGTTTTCTCCTTGCCCAGGCCCCTCTGTACCGACGTCGCCGCAAGCTTGAGACCGAGCGGAGCCTCACCTACAACCCCGGCGTCCTAGACCCTCAACCTGCTGCATGCACCGCTAAGGAGACTCCCCGAACCTCCCCACCCTCCTCAATGGCCTCCTAGTCGGTGTGTAGCATCACCTGAGGCCACCCCGGCGAGCTCCCAACGGTGTTGTACCGCCACCGTACGGCTCGCGGCATCAGATCTAAGTCAACCCCCACCGGGTGCCCCCCATCTGCGGGATCGCCGTCGTCTACCACGTCGTCTCCGCCACCCCACGGTCGCCAGCGAT